>JAAGKR010001411.1:62623-126563 GCA_011419295.1 Clarias macrocephalus
ATTTTATTATATTACATAACACAGTAGTTACAGTTTTTATATTCAAAGACGAAAATTCAAAATGTTTAAGATCATATGTACTTGCCATCATGCATCTAAATTCTATTGTTTTAAATCTCCTTAGTTGTTGTCTTTGCATTTGATGCAGACCAATAATGTGACCCTTCTGAAATGATGAGGCAGTGTAAAAACACACACAAAAAATAAATTAATTAAAAAACATTTTTGACATTTTATTAAAATCAAAAAGTGAAACTCTCACACGTTCTAGATTCATCACATGCCAAGTTTTTTGCGTTTTCATTTCGACGATTATGGCTTACGGCTCATATAAATCCAACATTCAGTACATAAAACTATAAAACTATAAAAAATATTTCAAAACATATCAGATATACCTAAAATATCAAAAAAGGATTTACAAAACACGACAGGCTGAGTTGGCTGGCCGATCATATCACGGTCAGCAAACCAGTTAATGATAGTTTTGGCACTGTGTGCAGATGCTACGTCCTGCCGTAAAAGGAAATCGCCATCCCTATAAAGTTTGTCAGCAGATGGAAGCATAAAGTGTTCGAGAATCTCCGGGTAGATGGCTGCGTTGATTTTCCAGTTGATAAAACGCAATGGGTCGGCACCATCAGGTGACTGGGCTCCCCAAATCATTAGCCGCTATGGGAACTTCACGTTGGACTTCTGTGGCTTTTCACTCTTCCTCTAAAGTAATCGGCCATCTTGGATCCAACTTTTATTTTTTCAATAGGAACCCACCATTGTTTTTCTTGTGAAATTCCCAATAAGTTTGATGTGTCACATGACCCTCTTCCTATTGAAAAAACAAAAGTTGGACCCAAGATGGCCGACTTCCAAATGGCGACCATGGTCACCACCCATCTTGAAAGGTTTGCCCCCTCACATATACTAATGTGCCACAAACAGGACGTTAATATCACCAACCATTCCCATTTTATTAAGGTGTATCCATATAAATGGCCACCCTGTAGAATAGCCTAGTTGTAATTTTTTAGCCATCTTTACATACACAATCATGGTGAAGGTATAAGAATTTCTCTGGGACAAACATAAAAAAAAATAAAAATACTTAAATGAAAAAGCTACACGAGTCAAAGATGATAAACATCCCTGTCTGTAGAACTGGTGCACAAGGTACTCTAAAAACGAATGATAAGGAAGCTAAGACTGAGGCCAACATTCACTTTCAGGACGAGCCGAATGTAGCGGGAACGACAGATGCAATACTGTACGCCGCAATGACGCAGCACGCTAAATGATGATAGAACCCTGATGAAAAATTACAGAGGATCTTGAAATTGCAGTTTCATCAGAGGGACCCTTGTGACCTTGGGGACTTGAATTGAAGCCAGTCTGCAAAGTGGAACGGGACAGAATTGAACCACAGTGCTGCAAAAACCTAATTAGTTCTGACCATATTGGTCTAAAAGCTGTAATTGCTTGAAATGATTTCGCAACAAAGCACTAATGTTGTTGATTCGTGGTTGTTTATACTTACGTTTCTATTTATCGCTACAACATCAAAAGACAGCATGGGTGTCAGTTTGATGTGGGTATTTATACTGGAAGTGTATTAAAAGTTTCCAAAAGTGACCTGCTTTTCCTGACTGATCTAATCTAGTATTAAAATATTTATACAAATTTTCTATTTCTGAAACGCACCTACATTCTTTTGCCGAACTCATATAACATTCAGTTGGGTGTTTTCAATTGCACTTGTAACTGATGATGACAGATTTTCATGTTCATCACGGATCACCTTTAGGTAAATATTAAGGTCTCAGTTTGAAACATTATTTTTAAAACTATGGCATTGTCCCCTGCGATTTTTCTTTGTGTTCCCATTCTGTCTGTAGAAGTATCAAATTATATGCTCATTAATATTTAAATGCATCGGTGTCCTTAATATTTTAAGTAATTAAAATGCAATGCATGTGTTCAGCGAATATCAAAGGCATAATATATTCTACACGTATTCATATGGAGGCATGAGAATACATATGCACACACACACACACACACACACACACACACACACACACACACACACACAGATCTTAGAAAAAGCCTTAAATTATTCATTTATTAACATAGAAAATTAAGCAAGAAGTAGAAAGAAGACAACATCTATATCGTTTTCTCTTCTCCTTCCATCCTAATTACTCTCAAGTGAGTTTGAGTCAGGTTAAAAAGACTGTGATGAGATAGAAGGAAAAGAAAAAATATCAATAAATAAAGGGTGAGAGAGTGGAGGAGTGGAATAGAAATGGAAGGTTTGATGTTTGACCGGCTCTGATCGCGGTGTTGCGTGACTGCCTGGAGAAAATTGGAGAAATGTGTGCGAGTGTGTGTGAGTCACCAGTAGGGCTTAATGTAAAGTCAATACAAACAGTTGCATAGAAGACAGAGTCAGACCTGGCACCAGGGTGTAGCACAAGCGCCGCTGTCTACTGTATATGTGTATTGCTATTTAAACCTAAAGTTCGAAACCAGAAGGTTAATCTGGTCACTATCCCCTCAGGAACAGTGGGACACCATGGCAGAAATGGCAATATTGCCTGTATGGTGTGTGAATCCTCGATCTGACAGTTTCTCAACCACAACTACCACTATGACTTGAGTTCATAAAAGAAACATTCGGTATGAAGCGCTATAGTTTTATTAAAACGCGGCTGACTGAGCGCGCGCCTTGCCTTAATCTCAACAGCCTATCAGATCTCCCGATGAACGAGCGTGGCACGAGTGACCAGGAAACAACCAATAAGCTCATCACCAAGGTCATCACCAACTCATGTCAGTATAACACAACCGAAAATGAGTGCCGTGCCACGCAGTAGGGAGGAGATTGTGAATAAAAAATGATGCATCAGCTCACCAGTTTTTTTTTCTTCTGATCAACACCAGAACAATGTTGTGTGTAAGCTTTGCAAAAAAAAAAAAAAAAAAAAAACATCCCGGCCAAGTATGGAAACACAAGCAAGTTGCTTGTGTGATGGAGGAGGTACTCGGCAACAACGCCTTATAAAAAATCCTCCAAGCGATACAATGACATAACCCACGCGATCGCTTACTACATGGCCAAAGAAATACTAAAAAGTGTAGGAAAACAGTGGAGAGCGAGCTGCCGTCTGGACAAGCCGCACGTGTGACCCGGACATCAGCTTAAGCGTACATTTTAATGACAATTGGAATCTAAAGAGTAAATGCTTGGACACCACATATTTTCCCGGAAACACCAGGGGTGAATTTATTGAGCAAACCCGAGCTGATGCGCTGCTCCACGTGTGCATCACGACTGACAGCGGGGCGAATATGGTGAGCCGCTTCACTCAACAACTGAACTCGTCGCGGTGTTTTGGGCACCGATTACACTCAGCTATCTGTGAGTAAAGTTAATGAATAGTTGCCTAATCATCCACATACAGTTTCTTTGGATGTAGTGCTACATGAGCAACATGCGCAACTTCCCAATAGTGAGCAAACTTGCAAAAAAAAGACTTGTGCATCCCAGCCACCAGCAACCCCTGAGAAAGAACTTTTAGCATAGGAGGTAACGTCACATTCACAGCATCCAGAGGTAGAGGGAACCAACTTGTCTTTCTTTCTCACAATTTGTAATGTTGCAGTGTACAGGTATATGTGAATAATGATGGTTGGTTCCTCTACTCGAAAGCTCATATTTGATTATTATAATTTGTTTTGTTTACAGAGTTTGAGGTTTACTGTGTATTGTTATTATTGACATCTTACAGATGTTGATCTACCTCAAAGTTTGCTTTAGTGTTCTTTACAATTGCACACACTTTGTAACATTTTATTTATTAAGTTTAAGAGTCTCTTCAACACTTATATTTGATTATTATAATTTGTTTTGTTTACAGAGTTTGAGGTTTACTGTGTATTGTTATTATTGACATCTTACAGATGTTGATCTACCTCAAAGTTTGCTTTAGTGTTCTTTACAATTGCACACACTTTGTAACATTTTATTTATTAAGTTTAAGAGTCTCTTCAACACTTATATTTAGTTTATTATGGGACATAAGAGACAAGATATTTTTGTTCAAATCTTTTTGTTTTTGACTATTGACATAATTTGCCTTAGTAATGTTGGTAAATTAAAATAAAGTGCTTAAATTCTAATTTTTTTTCTACTGGTCTTCATTAATAAATATTCAATAATTACCGATACCGAATGATATGAAACATTATATCGTGATAAATTTTTTTTTTCATTATCGCCCAGCCCTAACGTGTACATTACTGCGCAGTGAAATTCTTTATTTTTGGCATAAACCAGCTTTTTGTTGGTAGGCTGGGATCAGAGCGCGGGTTCATCCATTGTACGACGCCCCTGGAGCAGACATGGTTAAGGGCCTTGCTCAAGGGCCCGACAGCAGCTAACTACCGGAGCTGGGACTTGAACCATGACCTTAACACACTGAGCCGCCACCGCCCCAGTAGATCATGGCACCAGGCAATGCTGCCTACTTTGGCTCTATTTCCCAAGCTATAATCAAGATATCTTGTTTTTGAGTACTTTGACAAAACAATGACTGAACACTCTAAATGCATTGAGCAATGTTACATACTCCTGTTAATGACCATGAACCTTTGCTCAAGATTCACATCTAACTGCTCGAAAAGAAAAACATTGATGGACAGTTGTTTTGCTGATGTATACGTCTAATCCCAAGTGCCCTGAAATTCATTAATTAACCTTTTATTCTTATCACCTGTTTTTATTTGTTCTGAACAATGTCACATCCGTGGCCTGAGCCGAGGATAAAGATCACTTGTTCCTTCATTCTAGTTCTCTTTGTCCTTTCAGTCTTGATGGGGAAAGAAAGAAAAAAAACAGACTGGTAAGATATAGCCGTTAAAAATTCAATTCCCTTGTGTGTATCACAAGGCCCTAGTGTGATCCCGTGTCACGGCTCCGGCGAGGTCACACAGACCCTGGATGTGATATAGGTGGAAAAGAGGGCATGAAAAAGGGGCCTTGTGGGTGGATGGATAAATCGATCAGAACCGTCAATCAGCCCTGCTTTATATGGCCGTCTCCTCGGGAGGTTTGAACCTGTGAGATGCATAGGTCAAGGCTTTAACGACCTTTTTTTAACACCTCTGCTCCAACGCCTGCTCCAACAAACCCCCCCAACAGACCTTAAGCCAAAGATTTCCAATGACTTTGGCATGAATGTGTCAATCCTGATGTTTTTATCCCTTACGCTCATTCTGTCTTTGGGCGCTCATGAAAGCACCTGCCGGAATGATCAGTGTTGAAGCAGCGCTGCATTATCTCACTTCTGTCACAAGATGATTCCCTGATGTATTAAACACATGCCCATAAAAATGTGCTTACAGTGGATTTAGGTGTACTGTATGTGTGGAAGTCTGATAACGCGGACAAGAGACGTGCAGATTTACATACAGACTGTGTGCACAGGATTCCAACATCTAAAAAAAAAAAAAAATCCTATGCTGTTAATTTTGAGTGTTTTTGGGGACGTGACGAGACAAAATACAGGTCAGTGACAATTTGGCAAACTGATTAATTTGACACCCGCGGTGTGGTTTACTAAGCCTGGAAGTCAATTTATGAACAACTGCGTGCACAAATTACATTTATATGCCTAATTGACTAGTTTAATAACTTACATCAACATCAATCAAATTGACTTTTGTAATAAAGTATTGCTAAAATGATCACCTTCAAACATACAATGGAACTGGTTTGGGACATTAGAACCGGATAGAAAGGTTCGTGATAAAAGCTCGTCTTGCACCTCCAGGGTCCGGGTTCGATTCCCGCCTCGGGGTCAGTGTGCATGGAGTTCGCATGTGCTTGCTGGCTTTCCTCCGCGTTACACCGGTTTCCTCCCACAGTCTAAAGACATGCAGATGAGGGTAACTGGCGTTCCCAAGTTGCCCATAATGTGTGAATGCGCGGGTGACTGTTGACCGGATGGCCTGCTACGATCATAAAAATGGGAATAAACACAATGGTCGCCGTTGGCCTCCACGGCCCATAGTTACACAGACTACAGAGGTTCCCAGATGGATGGATGGAATATATTGAAATATGCATAAAATAAACCTGTGAAAAGATTGAGATGAAATTGTTTAAAACGGTTTTATACCCCTGCTATGAATCACTGTGGGGTTTCTGTTCAAGACGTACCGTTACCTCTAGAAACTCCTGAACGTCTGGACAAAACTCCGCTACAGTATATGCGGTAAAACGCTTGAGACATTTCCTAACCTCAGTACCGAAAGCTTGCGATAATAAGTGGTAGTAAAAGTAATTCATGGCTGGTTTAAAAGTACATATTAAACACATTAAACACTGCACAGCTTGTTAAATTATCGGCTGATATAAATTACACCTCAGCGCCATTGAACGCTCTGATCTGATTGCTCGGAAAGAGTTGTTAAATTTTACAGTATATAGCAGGACCTGTGATGGTTATTCCAAACGCAAGGCAAATCAAAAGTCTATATATTAATATTAATGAACTTGCTCTTACACTTACTGTTCCTATAGTAACAACTTATACAAAAAATATCTCATATACAGTATAGAGAGATTCTATGTAGAATATAACTTTAATAAATGATTAAGAAACAACATGTTAATGGTGATTCGATTAATATTGCAATTCTGTAAGAATCACGATTTTATAAATATCCCGATGCGAAATTACATTTTTCCAGATTTTGTTACAATCTGAAGACCTTGAACCTTTAAAAAGGCCGTGTTGGGGTAAGTGTGTTTAATGAGTACGTTTCGAGACTCGAGGTAAAATGGGACAAAAATCCGATCAGAGTCAAACATCTGATAATGTAATGTCATAAAAAAACAGAAACTAAAACTGAAAAACAGCCAAAAATGCCCCCCCCTGCCACAGATTGCCCCCCCTGCATAATCTCTATCAGATATTATATTAGAACATAACTTCATAGGTTTATTATTTTCAAATATGTTATTACTATTATAATTAACCCTAGGCACGTCACAGGTGTCAAGAACATTAATACAAATTCTCATATTATGTTTATTTTATGACACATTTATTTTGCAGGGATTTGTCATATAATACAAAAATGTTTGCACTAAATAAATATTCGTGATGAACATTTACACGAAATGATTTTTATTATAAAATAAGCAATATCAAAAATACATGAAAAAAATATCAAATTTCAACATATATATTTTTTTTATATTCCTTTTTTATAATCAAATTCATTTGGTCTAATTTGTAATTCATAAACCTATAAATTTCTGTTCTAATATAATATGCGAATGAGATTATATTGGGGGGGGGGGGATAACAGAGCGGATATCTAATATAAATGTAATAAATCATTTATAAATACATTTTGGAGTCAGTGTGGTGATGGAAGAATCAGCACACACGGAAAAAAAAAATCACGATTCAGAACTGAATTCGTTGCATTTTTTTTTTCGATTTTTTATATAATTATTTGTCATTTAAAATACTGTATATATTTCTTTATAAGCTTTATGTAAAGGAACTTGTCTCCGGTGTTGGCGGTTACATCAACATCATGATTAATTGAACATTTGACTTTGATTATGATCCATGAAGGATTATTTTGTTTTTACTTTGATTTGTTTGATTGTTTGTATGTATGTATGTACAAGGCTTGCACCTTAAATATGCTCGGGATCTTTTTTCTCCTCCATGTTGTTTCCGTGTCACGGGTTGGACGGGACGGAGTCTTGTGCCTACACGTTTGGTACAGTAGTATGTTTTTAAGGGGAGAGAACATTAACATACGCAGTGGGTAAAGTATTAACAGAATTTGACAAAAAAAATGATAATAACTGACATATGATTACATTAATTAGAGGATGTGAGCGATTCATTTTACGCATGCTTTTAGATTTATAATAAAAGTTATCGTGTAAGTGACGACATGAACTAATTTTACAGAATCGATGCCATGTTATTCTTTCATAAATAAACAATTGTTTATTGATAATTGGCAAATTAACGTTGTATAAGAGGAATAAAACAAAACATGAGATATGTTGCATGTTATGGCTGTATATATATGATATGCTGTTTTATTCGTGCATGTGCTCCACATAATGACAATAAAGTTGAATGGAACTAATGTAATCTAATCTACTGTAGGTCTGAATATAATCAACTTTTGGGTTGTTACAGTGTGAAGCCGCATCACAGCAATATGTCCTTGATTATTTTCCTGCAACAGCAAGCTGTTGTTTTCTTCCCCTAAATAGTTTACAGACGATAGCATAAATAGATCACTTTATTCCTCCTAGATGGGAATTTACATATTACAGCACAGAGAGGAAGAATAACGCTATATTAGAAATGAGAGGAGATCCGAAGAAGTGAATAAACAAGCAAACAAACAACTAAATGACCTAGAATTTTTATAGTGTGTGAGTGTGAGTATGTGTTCCCTGCCTCATGCCCCAAGTCTCCTGGGATGGGTTCCACACCCCCGTGCCCCTGCATACAGGATAAAGCGGTATAGACGATGCGTGAGTGAGTGAGGAATTCATTTGAAATTCAATGTTAGACTTCCTCCTTCAAATATGATTGGACCGTGCATAACTCCTAAGCAGCAGCATGGAAGTAAGTATTTGATTCTGTAAGAATAAACACTATTCCTTTCCCTATGTATCTCGTTTCAAAAGACAAAAAGTTCATAGTGTAGTGGAAAGGTCACGGAGTAAAGCCAGGTTCTGTATGTCTGGCAGGCAGCGAAGTTCTCTGAGCTATAAGTGAGACTGAGAGAGGTGGTCATGGTGAGCGCAGGCTGCCGTGATCTGTAGCAGCGTGTCAGTCAGGGATCAAAGGCAAGTTGGCCAGACGCTGCTTACGCTGGGCAGAAATCACACGCTTTCACTCTCGCGTTCTCCCTCCTTCCCCTCAATACTTCCTGAGGTTGGCCGCTCGTTTCTCTCATTTTCACCTCATCACCTATCAGCCTATAACCGTTATGCTCGTAATTCTTCGTTGTATTATATGTATTACTGGATGAAGAAATGTGCAAAAACAACATGCTAAATAACTGGTGCGGATTTTTTTTTTATTATGTTCTCTTATTTTAAGAATCACTAAAGAAGATAAACTATGCAAATCTATTAAAAACACGGTTGTATCCAAAACTGGATGTGTACGGTATGTGCTCCTGTCCGGTCCTGTATTAACAAGAGGCGTTCAAGTCAAACCGGGACTTGTGTTGAACGTCCTTGCAAATGAAGGTGTGACATTTAAAAAACAAGATTTGAAGTATAGTACAGTAATTAGAATCTTGCTTGCAGTAAAAAAAAATTAAAAATAAATTTACTGTGAATGATGAGTCGAGGAGGCTCAGCGCCAACGGCAGTCGTTCCTGTGAACATTAAGAATCCTTGAAAACTGATGGACAAGTTGTGGAAGAAAAGCAACTGTCCACACAATCATTCACCAACACCACTTGCACGTTAAAGGAGCTCAGCTGGGAGTTACTGCCACATCCCCGTTCAGTCCTGACCTCGCTCCAAGCGCAGTCCGGGGTCAAGAGAAAACTTTCTACCTTGATTGCGTCCAAGCGCTAGTGAAAGGAAAGGGGATTATATAAAGGCATAAAGGTAGTTTCGACTGTCGTAACTGTGTTGTTTAATTCTGCACAGGCAACAGTCCCGGTTTGACTTGAACGCCAAATATCAAACGTTAACTCATGAGGTACATAAATTCTAATACCTTTTCGTGATGAGCTTTCCAGTATTAAGCACAATTCAAATAAATGAATGATTGAATAATTGATTAATAGTTCATTATTAATAATAATAATTAGTAGTAGGAGTAGTATAATAACTATAATAATCTGTCTAGGAACCTCTGTAGACCAATTTGGGACTGTAGAGGCCAATACTGACCATTGTATTTCTTCCCATTTTTAAGCCTGTGGTAGAATCTCCTTCCAACACTCACACACCCTGAACAATTTAGGGATGCCAATTAGCCTAATATGCATGTCTTTGGACTGTGGGAAGAAACCCACCATGCATGAGGAGAACATGTAAACTAAGCCTAATCCTAACCCACGCGCACAAACCCAGAGGCAGGAATCGAACCCGGATCCTGTGCTAACCACTAAACCAACCACTAAGCCAATGGTAATAATTACGATAATAATAGTAATAATTATAAATGAAGCACTTCTACAGCGAAAATATTAAGACACTAAAAAATCTTATATATACAGTACAGACCAAAAGTTTGGACACCCCTTCTCATTCAAAGAGTTTTCTTTCTTGTGTTCTTTATTGTGTTCTTTAGCCCAAACGCGTCTCTTCTGCTTGTTGCCTGTCCTTAGCAGTGGTTTCCTAGCAGATCTTCTACCATGAAGGCCTGATTCACACAGTCTCCTCTTAACAGTTGTTCTAGAGACGTGTCTGCTGCTAGAACTCTGTGTGCCATTGACCTGCTCTCTGATCTGAGCTGCTGTTAACCTGCGATTTCTGAGGCTGGTGACTCGGATGAACTTATCCTCCGCAGCAGAGGCGACTCTTGGTCTTCCTTTCCTGGGGCTGTCCATATATATATATTTTTTTTTTTTTTCAATCATTTTCTGTAACCACTTTATCACAATCAGGGTTTGGAATCCTGGGAACACGTGGCATAAAGGAGGATTACAACCTCAACTTACCTTAATCTATTGGCATGTTTCTTCCCACATGGAATTTATTTATAATATTATAATGCAATAATAGCAATCAAATTTTGTAGAATTGTATAATACAAATATGGGTTTTAATAACATGAACAAAGAAATGATGTTTTTAGAAATGAATCGTACTGTAAGTAAAGTATATTTGTCTACAGTGAAAGATTTTTGCCGGACAATGTACATGTACAGTACCCGCGTTGAAGATGACGGCTATATTGATAAAAAAAAAAAACTAAAAAGATCTAAAAAGGTCCAAGCAGCTATTCATCCTTAGAATTCCTTATCAAATGACACTGAGGGACATGCATTCAGAAACAGAGAGCTCGAATCATAAAGGTCGAACGCTATTCAACTTTACAGAACGATGAGCTTCTTGACATCTGGACAAAAAAAAAACAAAAAAAAAAAAAAAAAGAAAGAAAAAATTTCGAAATATCTCTGGATTTTTGATAACATACAGCCAAGAGCAGGGTTTCCTTTCAGACCTTTCCCCCATCCTGTCTCATTGTTCCAGCTACAAAGCTCACTCAGCTCCTGTATAATTGCCTTGTAATGAGTGGCATTATATACGCGGTAGTCTAGTGGAACCTGTAAACCTTAATTAAGTCGGGCGCATTCAGATCTGTTCAACCTCGGCCCTGGGAGCAAAGCTGTGTGTCAGGAGTGCACCGACCACCCCATGTAGAACTAATCACTCCCTCTTTCTTTCTCTCTCAAACATCACCCCCCCCCCCCCCCCCACACACACACACACACTCCACACGCATGCACGCACACACACATACACAAAGAATGCCATTTAACAAAAGCACAAGGGGTTACCACGCTTATGCATTCAAACTGCACACCTGGGCCCTCTTTTTTGATATTTATAGCAAACTGTATCTACAGCTGAGGGAGAGAGAGAGAGAAAAACAACAAAACAAAAAAACTACACGTGCAGGTAAACACTGGGTGACAGAAGTCATTTGTATTGCTCTCTCATGCGGTGATTTATGGAGGCAACTGTTGGAGAAGAGGTAAAAACCCACACCACAATACAAAGGACCTTATGTACTGTACATGATGCTATTATGCTTAAAGTGTGCCTTTCAAATTGTCATGCTGGAGAACACAACAAGCGCTGCATAAATATGAATTCTAATGCGAAGGAGGGTCGCGTGTCTCATTTATCATGTTTTTTTTTTTTTTTGCGTGTTTATGAAGGATTACGGCTTTTAATGCGACGTAATGCACTGATCTCTCTCTCTCTCTCTCTCTCTCTCGTTGGCATTCGTTGAAATGTTGCACTGATTCAATTGTGTACCGTAGGTTGTCGATGTGAGGATCTGGGTTCGAGCCCCATTGTCGGTGCGTTGCCACGCCCTGTACTACCCAGCTCCTGCATGCAATGCCAGTCCCAAGCCCGGTTAGAAGGGCATCTGGTGTGAAACCTGTGCCAAGTTGTGTAGCGACCCCTAGACGGGAGCAGCCGGAAGAAAGTTTTACAGTCTATGGCCAGGTTGCCACCACATATTAACAACAGACATGATGACGGTCATTTTTACTACAGAAACACGCCTCCTCCGTTTAAACCCCAAACGACGACATTAATAAATATTATAAGCAATAATAAAATCCTCTGCTGTATAAATTAACCTCTTAATCACTCAATACGACGCATGAACTAATATCAATAAAAAAAAACTGGCCACAAAGGTGCAATTTATGGCTTTGCTTTACCTTCTGACAAATGCTTTCATATATATTCTAATGTAGTGAGCGCAGCATTAAGGTGTTATCATAGTCTGGCTTAAAGTCCCATTGGGAAATTCATAAAAGATGACTTCGCTTGGCTCAGGTCTGATCTTCCATTTGCGACCATAAAATACATTTCGCAGTTATGAGGTTGCTTCATACATATAAATTCTATTAGTAGTTTTGAAAAAAAAACAAAAAAAAAAAAAAAAAAAAACAATGTGTATTTTTAAATGCTTTTGTCCAAGTCTTAGAAAGGGATAAAAAAAAACAACAAAAAAAAAACAGAGATTCATCGGGAGGCCGACGCTATACAGTAACGCTCAGCATGTTTTCTGCTTCGGCTTGCGTCTACAAACAACGAGACGTGATTACAGACTTCGTGTGAACAGTCTGACAGCGAAACACAATAAACGTTTTCAGTCTTTTACACATTTTGGCGGATTATTATTCTCTGACGCACAAGGTTGTCATTGAATTACAAAAAAAAAAAAACAAAATGCCGCGTAACCTTACTTTAGAGGCTTTAAATTTCCACGTTTTTTGAAAAAGAAACAACACAATGGCTGGCAAGAACGGTTTAAATGTGTTCACTGGGTTCATGGAGAATGCTGAAGTCAAGAAAAAGAAGGATGTTTAAACATTGTTACTGTTATTACGGTCACTCCAGCATGTAAAAAATGACAGGAACGCGTCACTTAACATCTGTGAAATGTTCTGGTAAAAACAGGACATTGTGCCATTTGGATATGGTTCGAACACCATGTTGTATATAACTATCCGAGCTTTGAGGGACACTGTAGTAGGGACACTGTAAAATAATAAAAAAATTTTTTTGCTTGCTCAAATTTGTTGTCAATATTGTGGTCACGGGGGTTTTGGTTAGGATACTAATTGTTACCGAAAATGGCCACCGGAAAATTTTCCGAATGCCGAAAATGCATGTCGCCCCGCCCCTCCCATCCTCGCGCGGGACAGGTTACGTTTTACTCATGCTGGTGCTATCATCACGCGTCTGCCCCTCAAAGACAGAGCATGTCCGCGGTACGGAAGTATTCTAAAGATTTAGATGAGGACACCATGAGTGAGATGAGGCGCTCGAACAAAGGCCGCTTTACATTGCTTGCACCGCTTGCACGCGGGTATTTATCTGGCCCAAGCAGCAGCACAGACAGTGAGAACACTAAGCATCTTTGGTTCTCTGATGTATATATACTGTATACTGTGTGTATATATATTAATTACAATACATTAAATATATCACAGTAGAAATCTAAAATAAGCGTGTTTTAAAAATGTTATGTTTGCGGTTTTCGGCCAAGTGCATCCTTAAGTTTCATTTAAGTGCATCACTACTAACTGTGATAAGTATTTCATTTCAATGTCTTTGGCTTCGTTCCATTCCACAGTGTCCCGTAAAGGGTGCACCCTACTCACTACTCCCTGTGCAGGGAACGTCAGTTAAGGGAGCCTCCCTCAACAAAATTCCACCATTCAGAACACCAACATCACCAGCGCAGGCGTCGCCTTCCTCCGTGCGTTACCATGGTAACATAAGCACCTGTTATTGCTACTGCGGACATTTCACACTACGGAGTTTGATTATTGAATATTTATTGAAACGAAAACTGATTCTATTATAAAACGTACACTATTAAAATGTGCATAAATCTATGATTTGATTTGATTTAATGAATTCAATTCAATTCAATTTAAATTATTGTGTCATAACATTATGTCGTCCTCATTAATAATTATAATAGATATACTGTATTAATCCCTTTCGGATTACTGATGGGAAATTTTCTTTTTTATGTCCACTTCGGGTTAGTGATGACCCATTGTCCACTTGTTCTCTAAACCGTTGGCAGTTCCCTTTCACCCGAGCAGTCTTGCTCCCTGCAGTTTGGAATGGCACTGAATAAACTGTTCAGCAGGGAATTTCAAACCGATCGGAGTTCTGCCATGGTCTCGCATCTCTTGTTACTGTTTTGTTGCTGTTGTCGCTGAAAACTTTACTAGGTTTGGATTCTGTTTATCGCTGGTCTGCTTTCAGTTTTGGTTCTCTTTGTTCCAGTTTGTTTTTAATTAATGTTCTTTGATTAGTGGTCTTGACGTCCGCATTTACGCCGTGCCTGCATCTCATATTCACTTGACAGCGCCGTGTGTGAAAAGCTGTTGGTCATATGGTGCATACCTCTACTATCATATGGAGCTGTCATCGTGTACCTGAGTGAAGCTAGAACACGTAGAGGAGGACGCTGATGATGCTGTGCACTAAAGGTTTTGCATTCAATGAAACGTAACACTTTTATCTTTGATCTAATTTCCATCGTGACGCAACGGTGGGAGATGGAGATATAGCGTTTTGAAAAATAACCGGAACAATTTGAACCAACTATTTTCACATTTGTTCTTTTTAACAACGTTGTGACACAAAATCATGCACAAAACTGCAAAACTTAGCAATAACTCTGTGGACTAACAAGCAAAGGTCTGGGTTCGATTCCCGGCCAGGCTCGATTCCTGTCTCTGTGTGCATGGAGTTTGCATGTTCTCCCTGTAGGTTTCCACCGGTTTCCTGTATGTTTGTACCCTGCGATGGATTGGCACCCTGTCCAGGGTGTACCCGCCTTGTGCCCCAAGTCTCCTGGGATAGGCTCCAGTCCCTCTGCGACCCTGAATACAGGATAAAGTGGTATAGACGAGTGAGTGAGTGAGTGCGTGAGTGAGAGTCCTTAACTAGCAATGTTTCAAAAGTTTCCAGTGTTAGAATGCTGGACAAGGCCTCCGAGTGGCGCAGTAGTAAAGCGCTCGCCTTATCATCCGGGGATTGTGAGTTCGATTCCCGGGTGATGCTGTAACCTCTCGCAGCCGGAGGTCTAGAGAGAGCTGATTGGCCGAGCTCTCTCAGAGGGGAGGGATGAGAGGTACTTAGTGCTCCCACATTAATCATGACTCTACAGCCAATCAGGGGCGTCTGTGAGCTCACGAAAGCGGAAGAAGCGGATAGCGCTGTCCTCCGAGTGTGTTACGCCGCACCCAACGGTTCGTGAGCGAGCAGTACGAAAAGATGCAGTCGGCTGGCGTCACGTGGTTCGGAGGAAACACGTGATAGTCTTCGGCCCTCCCGGCTGAGTGGTAGTAGTAGCCTTAATGTGGGAGCCCCCTAATGACGGGGAGGAATGGGATACGACTAAATTCCCCCCCCCCCCCAAAAAAAAGAATGCTGGACAAACTATTTGCTTGGATATTTATGCAAATAATAGCAATCAGCCTTCTCCTCCAAACAGTCGTAACAGGTCGAAGCAGAGGCAGGTCGAAAAACATATATTTGGCTTCACCTGGGTCTAAGGAGGCACACGTCAGGCCTGATTATCTGCACTGGTAGCTGTTGTGCAGTAGGAGCAGACCTAGATAACAGGGTGGAAATGTGCAACAGCTAAATTGGAAGAAAACTGGGTTACAAATTTGAAGACCCCAAATTTGCATGCAAATGAATCCATTTGAGTTTGTCAGAGTGGAAAAGGCTTTTCTGTTCCAGAGACCTATTCATTTATACTCATTTATAAAACCCTATCGGGTGCTGGAAGCGGTTTCACTGGTGTTACTGAAGCAGTTATTTAACATAATCAGTGGCCTTCAATTAAAATCCAATCCCTTATTTGGATTTTTAGGCAACTGTCGATTTTGCTTCGTTAGAGGTCACGTTTAAAGTGCAAAACCATCAACGCATGAAGAATACGCTTTTTTTGGAACGTGCACACACTGAGGTCTTGCACACACCTGAAGATGAAGCCTGACAGCAGCGCGGCAACAACAGAGACCTCGGAAATCAGCAGACGCGTAAGATTCATAACTGATGGTGCATATTTACGCTTTCAAGTTGCAAATTTCGATGGATAATAATCAATCTGATGGATGAGAGTTAAATCTGGAACGGCCCAAGCAATTCAATTCAGTGTGATGCGATGCAATGTGATGCAATAGGATGTAATTCGGTATTATGCAAACAGTTTGATGTTCATTTTACTTTGTTTTTGACACTGCTTGCAAGAAAACGTCTGATAGCCATAAATCAATACATTACATTACAAAAAGCACTTCACGTTTTGATGACTGGAATATTTTTACTTGGAACACTCTCTGCTGTAATGAGATTCCTAGAAACACAGACTGATGAACGGAAGAAAAAAAAAAACAGCTCTGTTTATAGGCTATGTGAAAGATAGATTTTAATAAAGGGGGCTTGCTGTGTGGAATGGCAGGAACATCGGCTGTGCCACATTCACTGTAACTTGATGCCGTGCTGCCATTCAAGGAGCCACGGCTACTTCGATTTCTCACCTAAAACCGACAGGCATTAACCTGACCACGCTTTCTCCACATGGCTTGACTTCTTCTTTCTTCTAGATCCTACAGTCACACAGGCCGACTGCCATGCTTACTTCACTGGGAATGAAAAAGCACAGGAGACATTCGTCCAGACGGACAGACACACACGACATGCCTCCTGCGCGAGGACCGAAAGGTACAGAGGCCACACCTACTTTAAATGGTCTGCCTATCATGCCTTCTCCGCAGGAACTGACAGGTTTAAAAGTCATCCCTTGGCAGGGGCTGACAGGCATAGACGGCATGGCTTCTTTCTTTAAGATCTATAGGGATAGAGGTCCACTGAGACTGAAAGGCACAGAGGCCACATCCCTTTCAAAAAGGCTGATAGACATAAAAAAAAATAATAATAAAATAAAAATGCCCTCCACCCTTCAGACTGACAGGCACCGTGGACTGAGACAGACTCCCCTGAGACTGACAGGTTCAAAGCCACGCCTCATTCAAAGTGCCTGACAGGCACACGGTACAGGCCTGTTTTACTGAGCACAAAAGCAATCCCTCCTGTCAGGCACAGAGACCATGCACACAGATTTAGGACTTACAGGAACAAAACAAAACACCAAAAAAAAAAAAAAAAAAGACACACTTTCTTCTTTGAGCCTGACAGGCACAGAGCCGATGTCGTCACTGGGTCTGTCAGACATAAAAGCAATTCCGTCTTTCTTTAGGACATATAGTGACTCAGAATGACAGTGTCACTATACGTTCCATCTCCTCGAGACTGATTGGCACAGAAGACATCTCTCCTACCCTGAAACCGGTTACAAGATGTTCTGACGGACTGACCGGCCCAGAAGCCGCGCTGCTTATGCCGCCTTCAGCTGGCCTATAATTTCGACAGCCTGACGCATTAGTAATGAGCGCCCGCTTCTGTTTCTGCGGTTCCATTCCACGCCGGAACGGAACACGACGTAGTGGCCTTCCAACATCTAATGCATGTGAATGAAATGAAAATCTAATGCATAATAAATTCCGGCCTGGCCCGGTGTATTCGTGCATGTGAACACTTGTGTGAATAGGCTCGGCCTCTTGTCACGTCTCGCTGATGCATTTCATCTTTCATGAGAGAATCACGTTGTTTATTACAATACGCAGAAGCAGCTCTTAGAATCCCTGAGCACACGATTACTTCTGGATGATGGACGCTCCCGTCCTCGACCAGTACCTGAACCCCGAACGACGCTAATGCAAAACCGAATGATGGATTGAAGAGGGATGCTTTCGGATACGAAGATAGTGTGCTAGAAATGACCTCATACCCGAGTCAAATGCTCGCAAATGGATAGAAAGGGCAGAGGAGTGTGTGTGTGAGAGTGAGAGAGAGAGAGAGAGAGAGAGAGCGAATGAGTGTAATTCAGACCAAGAGCAAATGATGACTTATGGTTAAATCATAGCGAAAAGTAAATCGGGCATGGAGGAACAGGGAATAGCTGCTGTGTCGCTTTAGGCGGCGGGTTTTCAGGAAACAGCAGGAATGTGCCACTTGTTCAACACCTATTCATCATTCTTCATTTCCCCTTTATGCACAAAACTAATACTCTTTACTTCTGGCAACAGCAGTTTGTGAAACGATTTACACACTTATTCAAATATTCAATATGGATCATCCACAGCCACATTAATCACTTTTAGTAGGAATCCAATTCTAAATATTGGCATCAGACTGATTTTGGATTGAATCGTTATGAGATCAGATTTGACATATTTTCTGAAAGGATACACCGGTGCAAGTTTACCTCATTATTTCATAATTCAAAACAATCATTTTTGTGAAGGGGGAAAAAAAAACATTACAGCATTTATCTTTAGCCTGCATCCTTAGATTCCCTCCATAGCTTATTATAAGAATGAACGAATAATAATAATAAATTCATAAATAAATGCACTGACAGATCATCTACAACTGGGGTTAGGGAAAATGCATGTAATTTATTTGATTGATTCATTTATTTTTTATTTTTAGACGCACCACCTGCTATAATTGCATGTCAAATACAACATCATATTATGTGTGTATGTATGTGTGTGCGCGAATGTCCTCACTTGCATCGTGCATGCTTCTGTATACGCTGTGCGTGAGAAAATGTCAGAGCCTCCTGCAGAACAGGGTTATCACCCCTGAGTGTTTTACTTCTCTTACAACACATAGATTTTGCAAACAGCTGTCATTCCGTCTTTTCCAGCAATTCCAGCTTTTCATTTAATAAAGAATGACACGTTATACTTTTTGATCCGTTTACAGTTCCGTTTAATGACCATGATACATGTTCATTCCTGTTACAGCTACTGCTGTATAAACTGTTGCTCTTACACCCACCTCTCTCTCTTTTTTCCCTCTGGAAATTGGTGTTTTCTCACACACACAAAAAAAAAACTTTACTACGTCTATTATTGGACGATCTTCTCTGCTAAATAACAATACAGGAATATTGACTGTATAAAATCTGCTTATGGTCGAATTTAGACTTTGTCGCATGCATATAATGGCATGTAATAACACAGCGGACGGAGTAACACACCATACCAAGTCTTATATGAATGACTGAATGAGTTGTTACTATGGAAACAGTAGAGTATTCGAAAGAGCGCATTAACATTAATGTGTTAATCAACAACTTCTGTCCGAGAATACAGAAGTGCTGTGGTATAAAAGGCTTCATTAGGGTACATATTACATACACAGTTGTCTCTTGTGTCCTACAGCGTTCTACCCAGTCTATCTCTCTCACACACACACACACACACACACAGACACACACACACAGACACAGTATCATGCTCGGTAACTAACCCGGTCTCACTACTATTCTATTGATTTTGTGTTCTGTAACATACCGTCCCAAAACCGTAAATCAATGTTAGGTGAACGCTAATGTAACAATTAAGCAGTGAGATGGCATGGAGCAGCAGCCACGGTTTCTGTGTGTGTGTGTGTGTGTGTGTGTGTGTGTGTGTGTGTGTGTGTGTGTGTGATAAAGAAAAACAAGCATCCTACACTGACTGATCCTGCCAGCCTACTGTAGGTCTACAGTTTACTACAGGTACTGTGTGTGTGTGTGTGTGTGTGTGTGTGTGTGTGAGAGAGAGAGAGAGAGAGAGAGAGAGAGAGAGATGTATGTCTCAAGGGGCAGAAAGCTTTAAAGAAACTACAAAGCATGCTGCTTTCCATATTTTGGAAAGCCAGGTCCACAGTAAATCTCCTCACCACGTGAACACTGCATGCATGCATTTTAAAATAAAATGTGATATGCATTAAAAAAAAAGTCTAATAATCAATCTTTTTTTATTTGCGTGGTCACATCACATGTTGCATTACATGTCTTAACGTGCAAAGACAGTGGAAACTTTTCTTCTTCTTTTTTTTTTTTTGGAAAGCATAATGAGCATGCACGTCGTTTGTCGTGATCGGATAGAAAACGTCGCGCGCGTGCACTGACGCGCCGAGAATTCGAGCTGCGCAATACTACGGTGCGTAAAATCGTCACTCCGACATCATGGGGTGTTTTTTTTTCTTTCTTTCCTTTTTTTTTGGGGGGGGAATGTCAGTATGCGATATGCAGTTCTATGCAATAAATAATTCCCTTCATGGGATTTTATTTTATTTTGTGTTGTTGTTGTTTATGTGTTTTGTAAGCTGCGACTCCACAACAAACAACAGCATTTTTTTTTATTGTTGTCCCAATAATGCATGCAGACATTTGCATCTCACATAAAAGGCTTGCTCTTTCACTATGCATTGTTAAATAATAGATTGGCAATGTTAACATGGACATCATTCAGGCACAACACGCGAGCAAAAATAAATAAATAAATAAAAATCGTGCAATAAACAAGTGGGAGTGACCCCAGCATGCACGCATGTCCACCTGCTGAGGGGTATTTCGTGACACGTTGTTTTCTTTATGGGGGAAAAATTGCAACAAAATGTCAGTTTATTGGTGCAGAACAAAGCGTGATATCGCGTGTTGTTTATAATCAACAAATGTCTGTCTTTGTTATTTATGATGCTGAAAATAACAACAGAATTGAGTAATTCGTTCCCAAAATCACTAGGTGATGAAAAAGCTCGTTGGTGATGTTTTAGGAAAATTCCTAAAACAGTCAAATAATAGTACAAAACTATTGTTATTAAGCTTGGACCAAGTGCGCGGGCGCAGGGCGCGAGAGTAAGCGCGTTACCTTTGTGCATGCCGGTGTAACGGTCCTTCAGCACGGTGAGCTCGTGGATCTTGCCGAACTGCTCGAACAGCGGTTTGAGGTCCTTCTCTTCGAGGTTGCGCGGTATCTGGCCCACGAAGAGCTTGATGGCGTCCTGGTCCTTCATGGCGCCGCCACCGTCGGCGTGGATCACGGAGCCGGACTCGGGGCCGCTCATGGGCTTGGGGAGCGCGAGGTGCGCGTGCTGCGGGCTCGGGGCTGCTGACAGTGCTGCGGGTGACGCGCCGAGGAGCGCGCTGGCGTGGGCGGGCTGCGGGGGAGTCTGCTGCTGCTGCTGCTGCCGCCTCGCTTCACTCTGCGTGAATCTGGCCATTCTGAGCCGAGCGCGCCGGAGACAAGCGGAGCGGAGCGGAGAGGAGAGGAGAGGAGAGGCGCGGGCAGGCGGGAGGATAATAATAACAACATACACACGCGCACACAACACGCGCGCGCGGGGGCGGGCTAGTACGCACACACACACACACACACACACACACGTGCGCATACACACGCAAGCAGACGTCCGCGCGTGCGCAACGCCGGGAGACGAGAGTACTGAGCGCTCACATGGAAGCGCGCGGCACTTTTTTTTTCTTTTTCTTTATTCGACACATGTCGTGTTCAAGGGGTTCATGAGGGAAGCGCGGTGCCTCACCAGCCTGGCTCTCTGGTGCCCCCTGCAGGACACGGTGTAGCATTTACTACAGAACTTTTAGACATCGGGGTGTTTGTACTGTACATTTGTGGAATTTGGCAGAAAGTCTTATCCTGAGTGACTTACATTTGTCTTATTGCACATACAAGCAGGTGAGGGTTCAGGGCCTTGCTCAGGGGCCCAAAAATGGCAGCTTGGTGATGCTGGGGTTTGAACCTGGGACCATCACATCAACATCAAAAGTCTTTTATATATATATATATATATATATATATATATATATATATATATATATATATATAGATAGATAGATAGATAGATAGATATAGATACATATCTATATATAGATATATATGTATGTATATCAGGCTTTATTGTGCATATCAGCCACCACATGGTTAGCGTTGTGCTCTCGCACCTTCAGGGTCTGTGTTTGATTCCCGTCTCTTGGTCTGTGTGCATGGAGTTTGCATGTTCTCCCCGTGCTTGGTGAATTTCCTCCAGGTACTCAGTTTTTCTCCCACATCCAAAGACATGCAGATTAGACTAACTGGCATTCCCAAATTGCCTGTAGTGTGTGAATGTTGACCTGAGGTCCTACTACGGTTGTAAAAATGGGAATAAATACAATGGTCGCCTCCACTTTGCCTAGTTGGACTACAGAGGATGGTAGATGGATGGATCATGCATATTAAAGGTATTAATGATGAAAAGTGCAATACAAATATAGAGACCTAAGTGCCATGTTTTGACAAGATGGAATTAGGAAACGTTTCAAAGCATGTGCATTAATTAATTTATTTTACTCATTATTTAATTTATTTAAGGGGGCAAACTCAAGGAAGAAGTCATTTAAAAAATCACATAATTAAAGATGGTGGTTCACAAATCTTTTGTATCTAGGACTCCTTTCTAGAGTAGAAGTTTTTAACAGTACAAATATGAAGGCCCACCACCACCATTGCAATCCAATCGAGTCTTCCAAGTTTTTACTCCCGATTTTTCAAGATGTCCAGCTGTACAATTGAACAGACAGGTGAAATATAATTCCATTAAATTGCAGTTATAGTTAATATTATTTTTTGTGCTTGTTTTTTCACCAGTAACACATAAGGTAAGCTGTTTTATTCCAGTTGACCAAGCAATAGGATAACAGCTATCAGTAATAACAACTACATATTAACAATAACAGCCTTGATACTAAATAATACAAATTATGTTGATTTAATAAAGGCAACTTAAACGCCCCTGAAAATACATCACTGACCCCTGGTGGTCCCAGTTACAGAGCCATAGCCTCAGAGCACAGGTTTCTAGCCCTGGTCCTGAAGTAGCAACTGACTTGTGCATTTGAGTGTTTTTCCTGCTATAACAAACTTGATGCAACTCACAAAATTTTAAATAAATAAATAAAAACAGTACAAATCAGTACAAACAGTGCAAGTAATTACAAACATTGTACATAAGAATGAAAAATAAATCAGCACAAACACAGTAATGGAGCGGAAAACACTGTAAATCAGTAGAAACACTGAAATCAATACAGACACTGAAACTCAGCACAGATATTGTAAATCAGTATAAACAATAAAATCAATACAGACACTACAAGTCTGTACAACAAAATTGTGCAAATCAATACAAACTTTGAAATCAGTACAAACACTAAATAAACACAAACACCTTTAATTATTACAAACACTGCAAATCAGTACATTGTAAAATAATACAAATACTAAATCAATACTGTAAAATAATACAAAAGCTGTTAATTAATACAAGTACTATTAATCAATAAAAACACTGTACAAACGCAGTAAGTCACCACAAACACTGCAAATAAATATACACACTGTAAGTACAAACATTTAACAAATTATTAAAGAAAGAAATCAGTACAGACCCTGCAATCAGCAAAAACATGAAAATCAATACAAATAAGGTAAATCCGCATAAGCACCATGAAGGAATACAAACATTGCAAATCAATACACATATCCATGCAAATACAGTTAATTAAGGTAAACACTACAGCTCAATACATACACTGCAAATAAACACAAACACTGCAAATAGTAGAAATATTACAATCACTACAAAACCTGAAAACAAACAGAAATACTGTTTAAATAATGAAACCATGTTAATTGACAAATTCATACAAACATGGAAATCAATACAAATTGTGCAAATAAAAAAACAATACAAAATGAAATCAGAAAAAAATATAATTAAACAATATAAACACTGCAAATCAATATGAACACTGACAATCAATAGCAACACAAAAAAATCAATCAAGAATAATTGTTTAAAACAACTGCAAATTAACACTAATACTGCAAAACAATAAACTCTGTCGATTAAACACTGCAAATTAATTTAAACTCTGCAAATCAATCAATAAAACTACCACTAAATAATTCAAATACATGAAAACAAATCAATACACATCCTGTTAATTAATACAAACACTGCAAGTCCATACACATATCCATGCAAATACTGTTAATTAAGGTAAACACTAGAACTTAATACATATAGTACACTGTAAATCAACACAAACACTGCATGACATTACAATCATTACAAAGACTAAACATAAACAGAAATGCTGTTAATTGACAAACACTGTAAATCAATACAAACACTATAAAACAATACATACCGTACACTGCAAATTAATACAAACAATGTTCATTAAAACAAAAACTGTAAATCAATACAACCATCATAGAACAATTAAAACACTGCAAATCATCATGAACTCTGTAAATCAATACAATGTAAATCAGCATCAAGAATGACCAAACACAGTAAATAAACACAAATTCTGCAAATCAGTACAAACTCAAATACTCAATACCAACACAGAAAGCCAACATAAATAGTTTAAAACAATACATTGGTTAAAACAAGGGTAAGGGGTTAGCCTAACCTTAAGCCCCTAAAATCAATAAAACCAAAAAAAAAAAAAAAAACATTTAAACACTACAAATTATTTTAAAGACTGCAAATCAATACAAATACAGTAAATACAAGTACAGTAAGCATTGTTCAGCCCCAATTCCAAAAATCCATGTCCATCCACTTATCATGTACAAGATGGGTGGCCTGGAGCCTATCCCAGGGCACAAGTATGCACACTCTTACTCACACGCTATGGGGAATTTGGAAATGTCAATCAACCTAATCTTTGGATTGAGGGAGGAAACTAGAGCACTGGAAAGAAAGCCACCAAACACTAGGGGAAAATGTGCATGCACCCAAAGGCGTGACTCGAACCCTAGACCCTGGAGGACACAGTGCTAGCTGCTACATCACCATGTTGCCCCATGTAAAGCAATTATTTGAAAAAAATACAGTGTTTAAAAAAAAAACAAAAGGAGACCCTCTTGGCCTCCTGATAGCAAACCAAGGCACCCTTTTTTTGTGTGAATTTGTGTTGGAATTCTTCATTTACTGCTTTTCTTACTTACATAGATAGTAAAGATGTTGGTTAGTTGATACATGTGGTTAAAAAATGGTTATGGTTAAAAAATGGGAAGGTGCCAAATGGGAGTCTAAAATTTTAGCTCTTGTTGATGAGGTGAGCCACTTGTCTTTGAAGCAACACTGGAACATTACAAGCACTTTGATTTTATTGTTAGAACACACCTGATCAAAAGAAGGACGGAAAATGACAGAATTATTTAATTAAACAGTCACTGCCATATATGAAATATAATATGGGATCTGGTTATTATCATACACCAAAGTTTTAATGTTTCTTATGTCTTTTTGTCCAACTGATTGTGAAGTCTACAGGCACCCTGTATACAACCCTGTATACAAGATAGAAGGTATAGATGTGTAAGTGATTGAGTTGAATGACGTCGTAGAGAATAAACATGTAGGGCTTTAGGACCCAGTTTTAACATTTTAACTGAAAATTTCGAGACGGAATATTGCAGGATAAACAGAAATGTAAAAAAAAAAAGAAAAGAAACGTATAATTGAAGAATCATGTAGATTCAACTCAAGTGAATTTAAATCAGTAATATAAAAAAATTAAAAAAAAAAATAAAAAACAAACAAACAAAAAATCATTCCATTAAGCGAAACCGCGTGACGTTGTACGCAAACATGAACAGCAGTACGCACACTCCGTATGACGTAAGAGGAGGAACAACACAAGCCTAACTAGAGCGTGAAAAAGCCTGCAACTGTTTAATAACAAAAGCTCTTGATTCGTAATTGTGCATGTTTTAATAAAGACATAAAAACTCGAGATTTAATTACTGTTTGCCATGTCTGTCAACTATGCCGCTGGACTGTCTCCCTACGCGGATAAAGGCATCTGTGGACTTCCAGAGGTACCTTGTTTTAGCATTTTAGCTAGCGACTTTGGGCTGGAGCTCAAATCGCTCACTGCGGGACTGTGTAGTGCACTAGATAGGCTGCAAATGTCTTTTCTCGTGCGTACTGTAGTGCACCTCACCTAGCGGACACAGGGAAATTGGTATTGGACCCTACTTTATTTGACCATTGTAGCAAATGTCGCGCTTGTTAGAACAATTAGTTTAATATCCTACTCCGATTATTGCACTTGAATGAGGTCCGTGTTGCTAATATTTAGCATGGTGTTTTGTTGTTGATGATTCGCACGGTATTATAAAAATGTTAATGCTGTTAAATGACGCAGGTTATGCAACACTATAATTGCTTTAAACAAACCTTTAATAGATATAATAATGATGATGATGATAATAATAATAATGTACACAGCCCTGTTAGAGTCTCGAATCTGATTAGTCAAAATTTGTTGATTAATGACATTATCTGACATTATAGTTAAACCAGTTATAAATACTGTATATACAGTAGTTTCTGGCATAGTGAGGAGATCTCTTAGTGTGCTTTGTTTAATTAATTGAATCATTCAAGTGTGAAAAATATGGAGACAAAACATCAGGAAGGTGTGTGTATACACACACACACACACACACACACACACACACACACACACACACACACACATAGAGAGTCAGCCAAAAAATGTATACACACTTCAGGAAAAGAAAAATGAAAAAGGATTTGTCTTATATGAATATAATATTAATAATATCACATTATTATCATAATATTATCATATACTATAAATGAATATATAACGTATAGCAATAAATGTAGTATTAAAATGTTTAGTTTTTAAGTATTTAAGCTTTTCTTTTTCTACTGAAGTGTGTATAATTTTTTTTGGTTTGTTGTATCAAAAGGCGTGAACTTAATGCCTTTATTTTTTTTAAATATTAACAAAAGAGAAAACCCCTTGTTTTTTTTTTGTTTTTTTTAATCAAAATGAAAAAAAAAAACTTGTTTTCCAATTTCTGATTTTGTGCTTAAATCAATAATGGAAAGAAAAAAAAAAGAAACTGACTTCTTTTTTTTCTTCTTCTTCTTTTTTTATGAATATTCAAATATACACAGAGTCAAGTTTTTTATTTGTGGTTTTCATATTGAAAAATGAAAGAACAAATGATACATGGATCCACTCCCTTTACACTTTAATAATAAAAAAAAACTTTTATCTTTAGTAACCCATTAAAAAAAAGCATAAGAAAAAAGCTTAATAAGTGCTTACTTGTCACATTCGTCGGCCATCGGGTATGGATGACGATATTCTGTTTAAATGACGGTGGATTATCCTCACAGAGGAAGACATACTGTAGTTGCCGATATCATTTTATGTTTCTAATCTGCGTAGGGTTTGAGAGAGACCATTTCCACCTGTACCTTTCTCCAGATTCATATTCAGGTGTCTTTTACCTGACTTTGTGCACAAGTATCACTTATTATAATAAATAAATAAATTAATAATAATAAAAAAAACTGTAACAAGAAAAAAAGAAATCAATCACTTGTGTCTGAGGAAAAAAAAAAGGAAAGCGCTTTATTAAATCAGGATATTTGTAAAATTGTGGTAAATTGTGAATGTGAATCGCAATACAAATAGAATCTGCGTCTGGGTATCGTCATAATATTAAACCAGGTGGTCCCTGTTGATTTCCATCCCTTCACAATATGTTAATGTTTTGTCTAAAATGTCCCAAAACTATAGAAATATATGTTGTTGTTTTTCTTTAGCCTACTACTTTGATAGACCTTACAGTCTATACAGACTCGAGGTTTAAAGACCAATTGCTTTCTTTTTAACGCTGCAGGTGTTTGACGATCCAGACGAGTTGCGAACTAAAGTGGAGACCTTGGCTCAGTTGATCAGAGACTCGCAGTACATGGTGGTGCACTCTGGCGCAGGAATCAGCACCTCTACAGGCATACCTGACTTCAGGTATCTTTCAGGCTACTTTTATTATTTCATTATAGGATGTTAACCAGTTCTCACACTATCTGGACGCATCTGTTAGCTGATCTATCCAATACAAGCATATTCATTTGTCTAATACTTAAAATCAAGCCTTGCAAAGGTAGAGAATGACCGGAGGTTATCAGTAGGAGAACAAAATGTTTTTCATTTAGTTTTGGGTTTGGTCTTAATTAGTGTGACCTCCTTAGCTTTGCTCAACACTCAAATTTCTCAATACTCAAATTTCACAGAGTAAAAAAAAGTCTTCAGTAGTTCTCCCTGCACTCCACAAGACCATAGTCTTCTCAGCAGAAAGCGTCTGCTCTGTCCTTGATTATAAATTCCATCTGTACAAAACACAACATATTTCTTTTTTTCCTGAACAATTTATTTCCTGTACAATGATTTGTTTTTCCCTGATCAAATAATTCTCAGAATTTATTCAGTGTGTTACTCATGAGCATTCACTAGAGGGAGATAGAGTACCTTGGTATCCCCTTTGCTGCCATCTGAACATGACAGTTATAATTTTACAGTTCCACTGCAAGATATGAATATGTTTAAAATAAAAATGGATTTGATGTGAAGATCTGAAGAAAAGTGAGAACATTCAGACCAATTTAGATAAAGCTGATTAAATGGAATTTGAGCTTAATGCCCCTGAACTGTTTTGAGGAGCTTTTTGAATCAGAGTGAAGCTAATTTTTAACTATAATCATTATTCAGCTTTACAGAAATCTGGATGTTAGTGTCATAATAAGAGTGATGATGAGATGAACGCTGGTTTGTTTTGATTTCAGCTTGAGCGGGACGTTGATATAGTCTGGGAATAGGAGTGAGCATGTGGCGTACAATGTGTAGCATTGGTTACAGTGGCGTTAATGACGGGATCTGCGGTCGGTTTGGATACAGTAGCTTTCGGGGTTGGATCTGTGGTCTGATTGGGTATTGTGACTTTGGAGGTTGGATCTGTGGTCTGATCGGTTCCAGTGCCATTAATGTCGGGATCTGGTCTGATTGGATACACTGAGGTTTGGGTCCAGATCATTAGGGACAGGATCTGTGGTCTCATTGGTTACAGTGACATTGGAGGTGGGATCTGTGGTCTGATTGGATACTTAGACGTCTGTGACAGGATTTCATGGATATGTTGATCTGCTTTCATTTTGGTGAACAGTCCACAGACTCGGACAGATTCCATTTAAAATCTTTAATTTTCTAACTTTTGCCAAAATTGCTTTATTTACAACAAATCTTGCCCTGGGGCTCATTGACACTCATGCGGGTTGTTCTGAAGCTCTATTAGAAAAGGACACGGGGGATCAAAACATGCCACAAACACGCGTTTAGACGTTGTAGGATTGTAATGAGTGAACTTGTTCCACTTACTGCGCTCTAAACATGCAAGTGTGTGTGTGGAGACAGATTTGCGCACAGGAGTGTAAGTGTGTGTCATTAGGCGACGAGATGACGACTGAAGCTGCTTATTTTGCCTCCAGGGTTCAGGTTCTTAATGTTTCATAGGAGCAAGCAGCTGTCGAATGGAGGCATCCTTAGGTGACAGAGGGATGATGGGGTGCATTTCTCATGCACGCACACACACAAACATGCACGCACTCATGCACGCCCGCCTGCCAAATATACACACAGGATCCTGAGGCAAACTGGGAAAAAACCCACAGAATTATGCACAAACAGCGACTAAAATCTAAAACAAACACCCTCCACACACATACACACACAGGTTCTTGAAGCAAGCATAACACACATAGGTTCGTAAGTCAAACACTTTTATTCTTTCAAGCACCGCACACATGTGGAAAGGCTCTTGATGGAAACACTCCACACGTGCAGTCACAAATAATCGAATTATAATCACAAATTCACTGAAGCAACACACAGGCACGCCGTGGACACACGACTGTCACGTTCGAACCACTTTAGCCTCCAATCTCCAGTGTTGTTGGAGAGAAAACGATAATGGCGTGTACAGTACATTGATGAATATCTGAAGCGGTATAGTGCTTAAAGCCAGAGGAAAGTAGGGTAAAAACATTGCATATGTCCACACGACTAAATTGAAGCAAAGCAAAGCTCTTAAACTTTATTTTCATATACGGTGTTCTACAGAGAGGGTTATTTGTAGTAATGGATGATTTATAAGGTATTTATAAATGTAGAGTAATGTAGTGATTTTTCAACCAATTTTTTTTTAATGCAGCTGGAATTTTAGAAGCTACGTTACTAAAAGTAACTTTCAAATATTTGAGAGCTCATCTTGCAATTGTATTAATATAAATCATTTTCTCTTCAGCCTCTTGGGGACTTGTTGTGTATTTATACCGCAGCACTTTTGAAGGCGCGATTCTCGTTGAATAATTTTGGCAGTAGTCCATGCTGCTAGGGTTATATTAACATCCCGCTTCTAATATCTTATCAGTGATATTGTAATAAATGTACCCAGGGATTTATATATGTATAGACATCTCATGTAAACAGCTTAAAAGAATGCTCAATTCTTATTGGAGATGTTTATTTAGCATCTTGGGAAGGAGACTTTAGTCTCTGCATTCAAAAAAGAAATCAAAGAAATAGAAAGACCTGAGAGTAAACACCTGTTTATAATGAAACCCTGGATAAGTGTATCGAGTAATAAGGACAGTGGAAGCCCAGGTGTGGACAGCGTGTCCTGATTGATATCACCGATGCATTAATTTTTTCAATGCCTTGTTTAGGAAATAAAAAGGTAATAAAAAAAGGAAAGAAAAGCACAAATTTACACGTTCATTAACACCAGTCAGTTGTGATTTTACGACATGTAGGTCAGCTGTTCTGGAACAGTCCTTGCATGATCAGTATTGTTCAAGTGTGTTTACAAAACCCATCAGACACCATGATGAAACTGGCTCTCATGAAGATCATCCCAGGAAAGTAAGACCAAAACTTACCTCAGAAATCATCAATTAACAAATATTACCTTTAGATTAGATTAGAGCTGTTATGAAGGCTTTACAGAGCATAAGCAGCAGACACATCCCAATGTCAACTGTTCAAAAGAGATTATTGCATATTTTAGCCTTGAGCATTGTTTTACAGTGTAGAAAGAAATATCAGGAAAGACTATGGAATTAGAAGGGATGTCCAAACTTTTGATATACGTATTAATATATTGTTCAATTTTAAGCATTAATTTTTTTGTTCAATAAAAATTTATTCTTGAGTCATCCACCATCATTTTGTGGCTTTTGCAAAGTATCAGTTCAGGCACCGTTTTGGCACCGGTACCGGTTTAAAAGTATCGATTTGGCACCGGTATCGAAAAAAAACCAAACGATACCCAACCCTAGTGATAAAAGGAATTAACTTGTTTGGCTGACAACATTAAAGGTGTATGTATAAAAAAATAGAAATACAGACAATTTTTAAATAGTTACAAATTTTTTATGTGCATTGCAATGTAAGAGGAAGAAAACTCTTTAATACATGCTGTTACTCAATTAACTCAATTAAGTTTACTGTGATAACAGTAACTCTTCATGTCAGGATTTATCACATCACCCCTTTTTGTAATTATTTCTATATTTATTTATTAATTATTTTAATATTTTCCTATCCCATACCACATTGTGTTATTCTTTAACAAGTAAAGAATCATGATTAGGTACCTTCAATAGGTTCAGTAGGACACCGTGATGCATTGTGTGCGAGTTTATGCACACAACCTCATTCCACGTAACTCCATACATCGACACACTCGAGCAGATGACATACATACACACCCTTGTATGTATGTAATGACATGCGAATAAATATGGAGACTAGACACTTATTCCGACTAAATACGTACAGATGGTCCTGAGATCCCACACCCATACACACAAGCATACATGCATATAGAGAAGTGTTGCCTAGGGCCAAATAGAAATGGGGCACTAACACAAACACTGCATGAATTTGTGTTATCAACTGAGGACAAGGTTGCATTGCCTGAATTGACAAACTTTTTTAATTAGTCTGATAGACTAAACAAATTGTGTTGGCTCAGAATATCTTATAAATTCAGACAAGAAAAAGAAGACACATTGTGTTGCTTCATATTCCACTACCAAACAATGTAGTATTTGTTTTATTATTATTTTTTTTTATCTATACAATTATACAGTTTTCTCAAAAGTTAAACTGATTCTTTAGTCATATTTGTCAGTCTATCCTGGGAACATTAATACTTTAGGAGCAATTTATCATTATCAGTCCACGAACGATTCTTCGCACAGACAGTAATGTAAAATTATATTGATGACGTGAAGTAGCTTCACAACCCGCTACTGCACCGCGTTTCAATCGGTTCAGTCTAAACAAATTAATAATTTAAACCACAACAACCCTGAGCAAAATTAGAAAGAAAGAAATCGTATCTGTTGCATGACAGTATTGAATGTCAAAGTTTTGTATTTTTGGTTGTCCAGTAGGTGATGTTGATGCATCATCGACCAATAAATTCAAAAGAAGTACGAGCCAGGGGGCAACCTCTAGTTCTGAAAAATTAGTCAAATGCACAAGTGCCAAAACCTGCAATTCCTTGAATGGCCTCTAGGATCTAGCTGGCTCCAAAATTGAGTTAATCCCAATAGTTAAAATGGGCAACTTTACAACACAAATGAACATGTTTACAGCTTAGTTCCCCTTCCACCCCCTCCATTTATGGATTAAGCAGGGTGTACTCGGGGTCAGCTCCTGCCAAGATGGTGACAACCAGACCATTCACAGTTGACCTTCAACACTGCATTATAGTGTTGAAAACCTAAAGGTGATGTCACAGAGGGTTTGTCCAGTTCCTTTGCAGTCTATGCTATTTGCAGAAAATCTGTGGGGTTTCTGTTTTCTGCAAAAGATGTGGAGCATTTTTTATAAATTGGTAGACATTTGACGTTTGTAAGTTTAAATAAGAAATTTTAAAAGTCTGCATCAATTCTGACCCATTGACTGAATTTATTCTCGATTAAATTGTAGAATCGATTCAATTGCGCAGCTTTAGAAACCTGGCTTTTAAGCAAAAACAGTGAGCTTTGTGCATCAATCTTTGAGTAAAGCTTTAAATGTCACACAAAACAAACCACAACATAAATAAAATGTAAGATATTTACAAAAGTTTCCTGATGCCATTTTTCTTAGTAATTACGTGTCATAGCTGATTTGCATTTGGTGACTCCCACACAATGCTACAGTATGAAAGGCCCAGTTCATAGAGCGGAAAGCGCAATATATTTCCATAAATGGCTAAAGATGAGAATTTCTCAGTTCATGCAAAAAGTCTAAATATGGTGAGAAATGCCAGAAGTGAACTTGGTCCTGTGCAATGTGATATAGAAATGTAATGGTTCAGCTTGAAAACTGAGTAGAAAAAAGTATTCCTGCTAATCAGCGGAGTTTCTCTCCTACCAGTGAAGCAAAACCACAATAGAGTTTCAAAAATATCTGTTGCACCCTACGGTTGTCACCGTGTACTCTAATCACATCATAACGCCATGCCGATCTCATTCTCACATTTTTTTACTGCTGCCTTGTTCTTCTGTCGTTTTTCAATTCTTTTTATCTCTTTGTTTCTTCTTATCTCATTTCTCCCCACTGCGGTCGCTCAGTTTCTTCTTCCTCCTTCTGTTCCCCTAAGAAGCTCACATCAGAAAGGCTGTCTGCGCACAAGATCAAGAGAGGAGCAGCATCTATAAAAACATGCTTTAGTTCTAGTTGCCAAATTTATCATTAAATAGAAGTTGCTGCTTAAAAAGATGCTGCTTTGCACTATTTGGAAAATGTATGATTTGAAAATTTCTCAATATTTTAGTGTTTTGGAGTGTGGACTGAAAAGACTCGAGAAATAGCGCCGAAAGGAATAATCAATCAATCAACATTTATATATATATAGCACCTTACAGCAATCTAAGTTTGAACCAAAGTGTTTTTCACAGTACTAAAAATCACAATAAAGTGGCAATAAAATAGAAAAAAAAATTCAAAAGCAAAATAAAACACAATTATAAGTAAATAAATGAAAAGTTAAATAATAATAATAATAATGATAATAATAAATCAAACAAAATGATAAAATGATAAAAAACACATAAAATTATAAAATATCAAATGCCATTCTAAATAAGTGAGTTTTTAGATTTGCTTTAAACAGAGGGAGGTTTGTAATATTACGTAACTCAGGTGGAATGGTGTGCCAGAGTTTAGGACCAGCCACTGCAAAGGAGCGATCACCCCATGCCACTGTACATTAAAAAGATAGTAAATTGCGCTTATGAGTATGCAATTAAATCCCATGTCATATTCATATTAGAAGAGCATTAATGAAAAATATTTGGAATTACAGTCAGAATTACTGTTTCAGATAATTTTTTTTATCGATTTACAAAAAGTAATGTGTTCTTTGCTATTTGGATATTTTCATTTTTTAACCCTAAAGTCAAGTCAAGTCAATTTTATTTATATAGCGCTTTTAACAATTGACATTGTCGCAAAGTAGCTTTACACAATCAAAAGAAGTAAGTTTGTATGCAGTGTGATTGTGTATGAATCAAAATGATAAGATTGTCCCTGATGAGCAAGCCGAGGGCGACGGTGGCAAGGAAAAACTCCCTGAGATGGTAATAGGAAGAAACCTTGAGAGGAACCAGACTCAACAGGGAACCCATCCTCATCTGGGTGATAACGGATAGCAGGGATTGATCAGTATAATAATGTGTAATACTGGAAATTCAGTATGACAGGAGATGTGTTAAAATTAAAATTAAAAAGGAGTCCAGTTTGTTTCTGGAGGCTCAGGTAAAATCTGTATTTTTATAAGTAAGTCTCAGGGCATGACCTTTGTTCGGTGATGTTTTAACATCACATTTGATAACATTTGAATTTAAATTTCTGTGTTATTACTAAAGATGAAAGTATTAGCAAACTTTCAGTACAGTACTGTGCAAAGTTCTTAAGTCACTCCTCATTTCTATATATTTTCCCTTCTAAAGAGCCAGACTTTGTTGTATTTTTTAAATGTAACTTGAGGAATAGTTCTAGACCTAGACCTTTTTGGCTCTGATTTTTAGACCAGTCCCGATACCTGAGCAGTTTTAGAGGAAAAAATTTGTTTGTTAAGACACACAGTGACCTACGAATCATTCAAGCAAACTTGACTGCACTTTGTAGCACTCAGTTAGTACGCTGGTGTCGTTGGAACAGATGAAAGAGGAAATGAGGTTGCTGCTGAAGTTGTTACCTAAACAATACATTTTTATTTTATATTTAGGCATGTTACAGTAAACCATTTGTTGCCAATTCTCTTTTAATTTAAACATTATTTTGTCAATTTAATTTCTTTATGGAAAATATATTTTTTTCATAATTTAAATCCAAATAATCAATAATTCAAAAAGAATTTAGGACTGGCTCAAGTCACAGTGTGTCTTGTGCTCTATGGTCCACCCTGAGGAGGAACAAGCACAGAGGAAGGAAAGAAAGAGTTACCTCAGGTAAAACTTGAGAAAGAGAGAGAGAGCTCATATCATATCAGACAAATTATTTTAATCGTTTAATAACTGTATATACAGTTTAAAATAATATTAGATTACTTTATTTTAAATATTAGATAAATTAATTAGAGAATACCTAGAGAATAAAATTTAATCTAAACTTTTTTCTCCACTTCAGCAGTTCAAAGAGGAGACATTGTAGCATCGTCTGTAGAGGGGAAAAACTCCAACATGTCCTAGTTTCATAAACGCTGACCTAGAAACACACATGCTGGTGTTTTATATGCGCTTGTGTGTGTGTTTGTGTGTTCATTCAGAGGCCCGAAAGGTGTCTGGACGATGGAGGAAAGAGGAGAGAGTCCTCAGTTTGACACTACGTTTGAAGACGCTAAGCCGAGTTTGACTCACATGGCGCTGCTGCAGCTGCAGAGGGCCGGCTACCTCAAATACCTCATCAGCCAAAACGTCGACGGCATTCACCTGCGCTCAGGTTTCCCCAGGTAAACAACAAAACAGTGAAAACCTGTTGTACATTATCACACCACCATCAAATTCTCAAACCTGATTGGTCAGAATATTTTTTTTTTAAGTAAAGGCAGCTGGGAGTAATTCCAGCTCAAAGAAAAAAAAATAAAAAGACTATATTAAAGCGCTCGTACTAATAGGTTATCGTTTCCATAGCAACAGTATAACAGCTTTTACAGGACCTTTTATGGTAATCGTTGCACAGGATCTCATAATAAACATTTTTATCTACTGATTAACAAAAATCAATAAGATGTTAAAGTGATGCTTTAATGAAGAAGACATTTATTTTGCTTTTAGCAAAAGAGATTATGGAATTTAATATATTTTTTATTGGTCGATTCAGGTAACGAAATCAGTAGGTCAGTTTTTAAATTAAAAATTTATTCACACTCTTTTTACAATTATTTACGTGAACTTGTGGATATTTATATTTATATTAGAATTTGATATTTATATGGCCTAACACTTTAGAGATCCGTGAAACTGTTGCACCGCTTTCGAAGACAATGCAAACTTCTTCCTTCTTTTGAAAATACTTGTGTTTGTTCTTTTTGAATTTATGGGTTTTTGGTGCAATACCTCCACCTAGTGAACTGGAGAATGGATCAGAAAAATTACCAGAAAATATCGCTTTGTAAGTACAGTTGGTTGGGACAAATCGGAAATGTGCATTAGTGTTATTGAATTGAATGGGAATAAAAAAAAAAAAAAACATTTGGTGCGATGCCCAAATGTACCTGTGATTCACAGCTCCATCATCTTCCAGGGCCATTACTTTGAAGCAGTTGGTTAGTTCTCTCCATAAGAAAAAGAGGCTTTTGTAGATGCTGTAAAAGATGCTAGATGCTAATCTCAAAACTAACATAAATACAAGCAGAAAAACAAACAAAAAAAATCTATGCTCCAAGACATAATAGTCATGGGGCCTTCAAGTCAAACCAGGACTTTTCCCTGTGCAGAATAATAGAAGTATTCACTACCCTCATCACCGTACTGCGCTTAAGATCTTCTTTTAATGTCAGGCGTGTTCACGCCATCTGTCACGAAAATGTTTATCATGAGTCCTGCTTTGGCCTGAACGTCCTTCATATTTCAGGGTGATAACACTTGATGTGCTACATCTCATAACACCACAATTCTCAAAGCATGCAGGGTGCTCTCGGTCCTTAGTGTGAAATGATCTATGTATGAAAGAAGTGTTCTCATGACTTTAAGACAATTTAACCAAAAAAAAAAAAGTCTTTAAAATGAACAAAAACTGAAAATGTTAAAAATGCATAATAAATACAATTTTCATACATAGATCATTTCACACTAAATGATTTTAGTCGATTTCCTGTCCTTCTTCACCTTTCCCGATAATGTCTCTGACACATGACTCTCTGAGTCAAACACAAATGCAAATCACAATATGACAGATTTGGATTTGATTTGTTTTGACAGCTCTCATCGTTCAGGTGAGCTCAGAGTACCGCGTTTTCCATTTCTGCACACGGTCTTGTGATTAGCGCCCCTTCGGCTCTGCGTTTCCCCTCCCGGGTTGCCGTTAACGATGCCGTGCTCTTGATTAGAACTCCGCAGGTATAATCATCTCGAGACCAAACGTCCTCTGCGGCCCGAATACAAGTTCAGGCGCTCAGTTGAATGCATTAACATGTGGAAATGTGTTTGTGATGAGAATGAGATGAGTGGAAAATGTCAGGTGCATGTTTCTTTTTTAATTTTTTTTATTTTTTATTTTTTACTGTTTTTACTTCTCTTGTTTAGCTCTGTGTGTAACTTATTAGCATTCTCACTTGCTCTCTCTCTTTTTTAGGGACCGATTGTCTGAGCTTCATGGGAACATGTTCGTCGAGGAGTGTGAGAAGTGCGGCAAGTGCGTGTCTGACTTCTACCTTGTCTCTTTCTCAGTCTTATTTTCCACTGTATCTGTTTATCCTGCTGAGATTTTTCCCCTGTTTTCTAACTCGCTGTGCTCCTCTCTCCTGCCGGCTGTCTCCTTGAAGCACCTTTTCTCCTTGCATGTATCTCTAACCCTCCTGCCTCCTTTTTATTTTTTTATTTATTTATTTTTTTTGCATGTACCTGTTTGTCCTGGTGTTTTACCCCTGCAGTATCTCTTCTATATATTTCCAGACAGCACAATTTTTACCTGTGTGTAAATAAACCCACTACTATAGTTGACTGATACCTTTATGGATTATGATTGCAAATTTCGTAGTCAAATCAATAATCAATATTCGAATCAATAATCAATTTATTATTTTTATTATTTAATGCTAAAAAACACATTTTCTACATTTTGATTTGATTTAAACATAGTTATTTAAAATATATATATATAATTTTATGTGAGTAAAATCTGATTTAATTGTTCACACACTATTAGTTCACTCAGCCTCCCCTTTCTCTCTCTCACACACAAGCACATCCAGACCAACAGGCAAGTCTAGTTCTGAAAAAAAAAAATAATAATAATCAAACACAACAATATTAAAACATGCAGTTCCACAAAATTACCACTAGGATTGCTGGCTCTTAATATAAGTTAATTCCCATAGAGCTCAAACTTACATAAACATGTTTACAGCCTGGTAAAAAAAAAAACTCTTTGGTGTTTGCTTTATTGTCCCACCCATCAGCTTCTGCCAAGATGGCAACCACCACAGCTCCCACAGTTGAGCTTCAAAACCGCTCTTTAGAAACCCACCGGGTATCCCCTAGTGGCATAGCAGCAACAAGCATCTGGAAATCGCATGGCTTTGGCGATGCTGTATCAGGTGAAGCTGATTGGCTGAACTCTTTCAGGTGGATGGGTTGCTCATGCACCTGGAAGGAGCAGATCGCGCCATACTCCAAGTGTGCTACGCCATTCCCTATGACGCATGAGCTTTCTGGCATAGTCTGTCTTGGAGGAAAAAACTGATGGCCTTCAGCAATAGTAAAGGGTGGAATTGGCTACAAAATTAGGGGGCGAGGAAATAATAAAAAAAGAATAATTCATCAATAAACAATTGATAAAAAGAAAAAAGAAAACCAGTTCGTTTTTTATTTATTTATGGTACGACACAGCCGCATCTATAAATATCCCCGCCCCTTCACACTCTGTGCACAGGAAGCTCTTAAAGCTCTGAAATATTCCTGAACATATAACAGTTGATGCTGTTAAACGATCGGTTTACTGAAAGGGTTTTAAAACAACAGCGGTTGGTTTTGTATACAGGGTCGCGGGAGGCCCGGAGCCTATTCCAGGAGACTTGGGGCATGAGGCGGGGTGCAACCTGGTTGGGGTTCCATTCCATCACATAACTCACAGACACACTCATTCACACACTACGGGCAATTTGTGAACACCAGATAGAATAATCTGCATATCTTTGGACTGTGGGAGGAAACCGGAAAACCCAGAGGAAACTTTGCATTCATGGAAAGAACAGACCCTGAGCCAAGAATCGAACCCGGACCCTGGAGGTGCAAGGCGACAGCGCTAACCACTAAGTTACCTTGCTTAGTAAATGAAACAGTAATGTCTTGCTTTCTGTAATCTGTAGTAACCAGCTTTAGTAACAGTTTTACAAATTCCACAGGAGCCCATGGATTTCACTTGAAATACAATTTTAAAAATCAACAACATACTATAAGTAAGGACGGAAAGTTTTAATTTAAGTTGGCCCTCAATTCCTTTTGCCCCATTCTGCTTCGAATTGACTGAGTCATATCAGCACACGGACAGAAGTTGTTATTTACGACCCAGTTCGCCAGAAGGTCGTTTTTCAGAGCCTTGCTTGGGGTCACAATTGCGTATCTTCTTGTTTACGCCCTCGTTCCCTGGGGAGCCAGACATCCACCTGGAGCTGCTCGGCATTGCTCTCTCTCTCTCTCTCTCTCTCTCTCTCTCTCTCTCTCTCTCTCTCGCCTCTGCCAGGGTTACAGAGCTGGATGCTTACAACCTCTTACCTAATGCAGAACGATAAGCTTCACAAATGTTTTTAAATGTTATCATCATGAGGTCTGATCGATATGTACTTGTCTTGACTATAATGGGAGTTCTTACCTCATACAACAGCTAATTTGTGATTAAAATATTTGTTCTTACTGCAAAAAGAGGATTCTTGCGCTGTCCAGATTGTGCTTTGATACAATAATAATGAATGCAGTGGTGGGCATACTCATTAAAACAAGTGCCTTGCACTTCTAAAAATATTTTCCTCCATCTTTCCTGCATTTTTCATCTTGAGGCTCGACGTGTATTCGTTATACCATTATGCAGAAAATAAAGTTTTTCTCCTGATGTAGTAGACTCAATAGTATGTCGCTGCTTAGTATGAGTCATATGAGAAGTGTCTTCTTTACTCTAACAATCTTTACAACTCTTCTTTCCTTTTAAATGTCTGTTTTATAATTGTCCCAGCTGATTTGCTATGTTTCTTAAGCATTCAGGTCTAGACAAGGTGACAAGCATTGTGCGCTTTGTGATTTCGCAGGCAGTATGTGCGTGAAAAGGCAATCGGAGTCATGGGTCTGAAACCCACAGGACGCTACTGCGAAGGCACTCGATCCAGAGGACTCAGAGCCTGCAGGTGAGTAGGCTTGCACGTGTCCGTTATTCATTTGTGTGTGTGTGCGTGTGTGGTTCAATGCATCTGGTCTTTGTGTTGACAGAGGAAAGCTAATCAGTACTATTCTGGACTGGGAGGACTCGCTTCCTGACCGGGATCTGAACCGTGCAGATGAAGCCAGCAGGTAGGTGTGTGTGTGTGTTTGTGTGTTAAAGCCAAAGACAAGGCTGTCAGCGTGTCCCATTGGGCATTGTTGAAGGCCATGCTTTTACATTTTATTCAGCACTCATTAAACCCATAGCGGTGCACTATTTTATTATTTTATAGGTTAGATCTAGGAGTGGCAGTGGAAAGGTGGTTTAGTGGTTAGCACTGTAACCTCGCATGTCTGGGTTTGGGGTTCGATTCCCGCCTCGGATCTGTTCGCATGTTCTCCCTGTGCTTGGTGGGTTTTCCCCAGGTGCTCCTGTTTCCTCCCACAGTTCAAGACATACAGGTTAGGCTAACTGGCATTTCCAAAATTTCCCATAGTGTGTGTGTGCCCTGCGATGGGTTGGCACCCCGTCTAGGTTGTACCCCGCCTCGTGCCGTAGTTCTGTAGTGATAGGCTTCAGGCCCACCGTGACACTGATCACTGGATAATGTGGTAGAGATGATGAGTGAGTGAGATCACACAATAGCAGGGGTAGCTCTATGTTTATGGTGATCTAATCAGAAGGTTCCCGGTTCGAGCCCTATCACCGCCATCAAGCTGACCAGGGTCCAATGTCCTCCACCCTCCACAACTCTGAGACAGAATTGCATAAAGGTACAGAAGGGGACAAGTTTAAAAAGGAAGGAAACTTCCATTCTTAAATGCTATATAGGGATATAGAGAATACTATAGAGAATCTTCCAAGCCCGAGCAGGCAACAGACCAGAAGCCTCACTTTGTTAAAGTACATAAAACCAAAAAGACATTTTTGAAGAAAACTTGCTCAACCATAACCTGGCCTTGAGTTTTATTTAACGTCTTGCAACCCATATGTTCTCCCAACTATTGAGCATTCAGCATTTGAAACGATAAAATAGGAGAAAAAAAACATCAAATAATATGCCCCCCCCACCCCTACATAATCCATATCAAATAAATGTATAGGTTTGTTATTATCATATATTATAATTACTATTATAATGAGCCCTATTCATGTGACAGCCATCGAGAACATTAATACAAATTCTCATATAATGTTCATTTTGTGGCACATTTATTTTGTCATGTAATACATAACATAGGACCACAATGGAAAAAAGGAGGAAATTCCAACCTTTAATTTAAGTGCATTTATTCAGTGAAAAAAAAAATCCCACATTAAGAAATAATTCTTTTACATCAAATCATGGGTGCCACAATTATTAGCACCCCTGATGTTTAATACTTTGTACAACCCCCTTTTGCCAACAAAACAGCACCTAATCTTCTCCTCTAATGTTTCACAAGATTAGAGAACACAGAAAGAGGGATCTTCAACCATTCCTCTTAGCACAATGTCTCTAAATCGTCCAGTGACCTGACTCCTCTCCTCTGCACTCTCCTCTTCAGCTCATTCCACAGGTTTTCAATGGGGCTGAGGTCTGGGGACTGAGATGGCCATGGGAGGAGCTTGATTCTGTGTGTGGTGAACCATTTCTGTGTAGATTTGGCCCCATGTTTTGGGTCATTATCTTGCTGAAAGACCCAGTGACGACTCATCTTCAGCTTTCGGGCAGAGGCCACCAGATTTTACTTTAAAATGTCCTGGTATTTCAAAGCATTCATGATGCCATGCACCCTAACAAGGTTCCCAGGGCCTCTGGAAGAGAAACAGCCCCACAGCATCACCGATCATCTCATCGGTGAAGATACTCATCTTTTGTGTCCCGCCATACCCCCTTAGAGTGTCTTGGTCTCATCTGATCAAAGAATACGGTCCCAGTTGAAGCCCCAGTACCGCTTAGCAAACTCCAAACGTTTGTGTTTATGATTGTGGCTGAGAAAAGGTTTTTTCCTTGTATGCCTCCCAAAGAGCTTGTTGGCATGTAGATAGCGTCTGATGGTTGTTTTGGAGACTTTGTGACACCAAGATGCCATCATTTGTTGCAGTTCTTTAACAGTGAGCTTTGGAGAATTTTTTATTTCTCTTACCATCTTCCTCACTGTGCGTGGAGGCAGAATAAACTTGCGTCCTAGTCCAGGCTTGTTTACTACTGTTCCAGTTTTTTTTTTAACTTCTTAATGATTCCTCTCACAGTAGATATGGGCAGGTGCAGGCGGGTGGCTATTTTCTTGTACCCATTGCCTGACTTGTGAGGGTCGACACACATCTACCTTACTTGAATGGTGTGTTCCTTTGTCTTTCCCATGTTGAAGAGTGAATAAGAGAAATGGCCTCTGTGTGACCTCATATTTATACCCCAGGGAAGCAGGAAGTGATGAATTACTAATTAAATGTTCCTAGATACTCTGATCAACTTTGTAAACTACTGTAGAAATTAACAGGTTATTTTATGAAAAATAATAATTTGTTAGTCAAGGATTTTTATTTTCCCTTAAAATTTACTTTATATTTTTCTACAATTTTCAGTGACAATATGCTTCTGCAATAAAAACTGAATTTATTTTAAGGCTTTTAACACATCTTAACCAGGGGTGCCAATAATTATGGAGCGCAATGTATATGAAATATGATTTTGTTGATGAAAATTTAGCAACAAAAATTATTATAAAATAAGCAATATAAAAATATACATGTTGTATATAATTTTTTTTGTTATTATTATTTCGGGTGCGATCCATGGCAGGAGGGCATTTTAGCTCATAACACCGGGCAGTATAGTAGATAAATTCTTGGTCAAGCCCTAGGCATATATTTTTATTTATTTATTACAGTGCATTGATTTACCATTGCTGAAATATTTGGAATAAACTGTGATGAATAGCAATTTAATTACATTTGTATTCCCTTGTTTCAGTATATTACACCTTAATTAAGTTCCTGTAATAGCTGTTAATATAGGATTCAAAACCCAATACAAAAATAATGCGTTCCGAAAAGGTTTTACGCGTTCAAACTAACATTTTAGAGTAGTGATTATTTGTTATTAAAGCAGCACCATGTCTATTGCATGACTGTTAAAGGTGCTATATCACTCTGCTTCAAAATCAGACATTTTCGTCTGGCTGGAAAATTATATATATATGCCTCAGCATGGTCACACTTTCAGAATTGTAAAGTGCATGTTTGAGATGCGCAGAGCGAAGGTGATATAAAAAGTGTACATCATGTAACTCTGACCTCTAAATGAAGTGCCCAGCATGTGTGTGCGCGCGTGTGTGTCCTTCATGTGTGAGTGAAAGTGCCATAACCATATGTGAGGTCATTTAGAAAAAAAGCTTAGAAGTCTGTGTGTGGAGCACATTCAAGGGCTTTGCACTCGAGCAGGTCAAAGTGCAGGCCGTCTCTTACATTTTTTTATTCCGCAAGCAGATCAGCCAATATATTTCAATTTTCATGCAACAGAATGATTGAAAATTATTTTGCATGTGTGTGCAGACGAGCTGACCTGTCTCTTACCTTGGGTACGTCTCTACAAATTAAGCCCAGCGGTGATCTGCCTCTTCTGACCAAACGTACCGGAGGCAAAGTGGTGATCGTAAACCTTCAGCCAACCAAACACGTGAGTCATCATGCACACACCCACACGCTTATTAGGTGTGTAATTATAAAGGCAGTGAGTGCTCGCTCTATTTTCGACTCTCTCAAGCTATTCAGGCATTCCTCACACGTCCCTCTCTCTCTCTCATTGTAATATTATTGTCTGGCTTTATTTGTTCGATAATGCATATTTACAGGCGGCTCCATGAATCATGCAGTTGTGGATCAGAAGGTTACAGAAACTCATTGTGAGCATCAGAATAGTTGCGTAACATACGTTTTTAATTAGTGTTTGGTGCACATGTTTCTTTTTGTTTTGTTTTTCCCCTGAGATCAACACCGACTCATTATAAATTATACATACCGGGTCAAAAATATACATACAGCACACCTGATCCATGTTTGATAGAATGCAAATTAATCTTTATTAGACGCTGTGGATATATTTACAACAAGCTTCAAATTCTGGTTGGGTGTTTGACCACTCTTCACAGAGTTCAGTTAAATATATTCGATTTCCTGGCACAGACCTGTAGCACAATCAAAAAACAAATTCTCTATGGGGTCAAAGCTCCGCAAGCTTAAAGTTGTTTTCCTTTATCAGTTCCACAACCAGCTTTATTGTGTGTTTGAGGTTTTTCCTTGCGTTATAATTGCATAATTAATTGCACCCCAAAGGATGATGCTGTTTGTTTATTCCTTTAAACCTTCCTCTGATCAACACTTTCCTCGAAAAGACAATTTCGTTGGTAAAGGCATTTTGGGACTCTTAGCACCACTTACTTAATATCTAAGAAGGTGTGTGTAATATTGACTCTGTGTTTATCTAATTATTTAAACCTTCTTCTAAACCCATATATATTATTTGTGTCCAGAAAAAGACCAGTTCAAAGAATTCCCTGAAAGTCCAGTATCTCCAGGACGTTTATGTTCATGATGAGCGTAAATGAATAGGTTGAGTCATATTTTGAGCTTAAATCCTCAAAGACTGTGTGCAATTTTTTTTTATCCAAATCTTATATACAGTACAGACCAAAAGTTTGGACACACCTTCTCATTCAAACTTGTCCCCAAGTGCAGTCACAAAAACCATGAAGTGCTACAATGCTTACATGCGGACCGGCCCAGGAAAGGAAGACCAAGAGTCACCTCTTTTGCGGAGGATAAGTTCATCCGAGTCACCAGTCTCAGAAATCGCAGGTTAACAGCAGCTCAGATCAGGGAGCAGGTCAATGCCACACAGAGTTCTAGCAGCAGACACGTCTCTAGAACAACTGTTAAGAGGAGACTGTGTGAATCAGGCCTTCATTGTAGAATATCTGCTAGGAAACCACTGCTAAGGACAGGCAACAAGCAGAAGAGACGCGTTTGGGCTAAAGAACACAATAAAGAACACAATAAAGAAAACTCTTTGAATGAGAAGGTGTGTCCAAACATTTGGTAAGTATATATTTTTTTAAACTTTAGAAATATTGTCATCTTTGTGTTGAGAGGCAAAATAAAAATACAGGATACGGAATTAACACATAATGTTGTAAACAAATACAGACCTGAAGAAGGTACACTATTTGTTTTTGCTTGTTTCTTAGTTTGAGAAATATTGCCAGAAATCGGGTTGAGAAGAGAGATTGCAATAGACTTTGTAGGATGCAAATTTTTACTTTCTTGCTGTTAAGTGTTGAGATATGAAGCTGGTTGCATAAGCAAGTGGTCAGATATGGTAATGTGATTCACAGTGCAATACATTTACAAGGTTGTTTGATTCATCATTAGTAGTCAGAGTTGCAATGGTTTAACTTTGGATAATTGTTTGTGCATGTATTAAGAAATCAAGTATAAACTAAAGTGAACCAGAATTCCCAGACCAATATGTGTATATGTATCTGTGTGTTATAATAAATTGGGACAAATGTTTTACTGCAACAGGCTGTAAAGTGCCCGAAGATAGATAGAATTTAAAAATTGGTTGTTTACATAACAACCTCAGCAGCAACCTCATTTTGCCTCTCGTCTGTTCCAACATTCAGTATTCAGCATTAACACTATACCAATCACCTGTCATCATCTGCCCCTGTTTCTTACTGGTTCGTGCCATTGGTTGGACGCTTTTTATGCTTGAATGCTTCATATGTCACTGTGTGGCTTAACAAACAAAAAGCATTCTTCTGAAGATGGTCAGGTACAGGGGCTGGACTGAAAATGAGAAAGAAACATGTCAAAAATCAAAGCCAAACTAGTCCATCTGGTAGGTGGGAGAACTATTCCTTAAGCCTGCATTAAAAATACAAGAACATCTGGCTGCTTGAAAGCAAAATACAGTGGAACCTTACTGGATTGCGAGTAACTTGGCCTGCGAGCATTTTGTTTACTTTAACATTGTGACCACGTGTGTGAGCACGCTTAAAACATTTTTAAAATTTTGTATCCAAGTGTAGTGACTGTTCTTTAAGAACAATGGCCTGCAACAACACTCCTTGTCAAGACAAAAGGTTAAAAGGCTGTAGTGCGTGTGATAATTCTGTTTAACGTCAATGCAACGTCACATTTTCGCAAAATCCTCAAAAGTAGGCAAAAACAAGTGTCGTTAGAGAGGTTCCCTGTTAAAGATGTTTTCTGACAGCAGTGATTCTGTTAGTGTGTGTCTAACACTAGTCATGATTCTTTTCAAAGGTAAAGTGCAGGGTAATTTGTTTTATTTTTACTTTATATTTTGTATTAATTGTTTTTCTATGAATATTATTGGGTTGTGAAACAAATCATCTGAGTTTTCATTAAGTCTTATGGGGAAATTCACTTTGATATATCACTGCTTTGATATACGGCTGCTTTGATATACAAGCATGCTTCTGGGACGAATTATGCTCGCAATCCAAGGTTTAACTGTATACAGAAACAGGGGGAGGGGTCAAGACTTTTGCACAGTACAGTATATTCTTAGGTCAATAATTTCTTTTAGATAAAAGATTGGGAGTGGGAAATGTAAATAATTGTCTGAAATATTTGTTATGCAATAATTTTTCCCGTATTCTACAAACATAATTTTGTAGTTGCCTCCATATAATCTCAGCCTGAATAGATTTAAGTCAGTCAAAAGCTGTAGTTGTGAATCATTTTCCCCACTTTTTCCCCCGAGCTGCAACTTCCTCATACTGCAAGTGTTCAACCTTTGATCCTGATTGATAATTTTTATTATTTTTTTTACACCTTCTAGAAGCTTCTTTTTTTTTGTAAACGCAAACCAGAGTTGATGCTGTTGAAGTCCAAAGTGGATTTGTTTAGTGGCTAATCTCATTTGAAATGCAGAGATTTTACAGGGCCTGTTATGTTTTTTATGTATGTCGATCTCAGAACTCAGAAACAGTTCATTCCTACCTGAGCTTTACTGATTTCTGCTTTTCATGGAAATAGGGAATATACAAATATTTTTGAACCTATTATCTGCAAGACTTAGCTTTTTTCTAGCTATAGTACAGCGCAAAAGTCTTGAACCATCCCTTATTGCTTCCAAAGACCCAGATGTTCTTGTATTTTTTTAAGTAGTCTTGGAGAATAGTTCTTTAGGTATCCTGATAGACTATTTTGGCTTTCATTTCTGACATGTTTTTAGTCCAGTACCTGTACCTGTCCAGCTTCTGAAGAATGTGTTTTGTTTGTTAAGCCAAATATTTACCTCACGTTTAAGAATAAATAAAAAAAACATCTATCTGGAGGCATGAACCAGTGATAAACAGGTGCAGATAATGACAGATGATCAGGCCGGGAAATGAGGTTGCTGCAGACGTTGTTAAATAATTTTATATTTTTTTATTGTACCTTCAGGCACTTTGCAGCCTGTCACAGTAAAACATTTGTTCCCGTTTCTTTAAATAAATTTATATTTCATTTCATTTAATATGAAGAAATGAGGTGTGGCTTCAGACTTTTGTTCAGTATTGTATATCTAAGAAAACAGGCAAGAACTTAATTTACAGAAATGTAATATATCTAGATATTGACACTATTGCATGATTCCAGGACAAGCACGGCCACCTGCTTATCCATGGTTACGTAGATGAAGTCATGGGTCAGCTGATGAAGCTCTTGGGCCTGGAGATCCCAGAGTGGGCGGGGCCAACGCTGTGCGAATTCTCAGGGGGCGATGCGGACATCCTGCCATTTGGCGCTTGGAAAAAGGAAGTCAAGATTGAGCTGAAGATAGAAGAAAAGAAAGAACCTGGGGTGAAGAGGAAAACGCCAAAGAAGGACAATGATGGAGTGGTCAAAAAAGAAGACAGTGACGGAGGACTGAAGAAACCATGTAAACGTGAGGTGGTGGGTGACGATAAACTAGTCACAGTCAGTGAGCTTAACAGTCAATGACAAATCTGAGTCTGAACTCTGCTTGTCTCCTGTGGGTGAAGCTAAAAAGCCACGAAATGACACACCATTGTCATAGAACTTCTGTTTTTTTTTTTTTTTGTTTGTTTGCTTGTTTGTTTTTTTACTTCACAATCTAAGTGCAAAAACCAGCAATAAAACCTCAGGCAGTTTCTTTACTACATCATAAATCTCCTAGACAGCCAGTGTGTCTTAAACCGGCTTTTACACTGTATGTTTTTTTATCTGGGTTTTGCTGTTCCTCATGAAAATACTTACTTATAGAATCCTTTGGTCATGAGTTTAATGGGTAGATTAGTGCAATTACAGCAAAGGCCATTAGACAGCAGTTATGGCAGTGTCAGAAGTTTTTATAAATTTAAAAGCCTTCAATACGAGTACACAAACTCATCAGAAAGTACAAGAGTAACTAAAATCCGGTAAACCATAATAATCATACCCGTATTACCTCAAGTTTACATTGAAGATTGTTTCTTGTTTATATGAACCTGTTTTCTGCTCAAGTGTAGTCATTTTCTTCAGTCGCAGGTCTAGCGTCCAAGTATCTTGGTGTATAATCTGACATGGAGATCACACGTAATTGTGAAAAGTGTTACGATTTCATCAGGATCACATTGTAATCTTTTTAAAACTTTGAAGCTCTCGTCCTGAAGTGCATAGTGCAATAAGATGTGATTGGCTTGTACAGACTGATACGCCGTTCCTGATCGCAGTGTAAAGCATCTTAAGTGCACCAGTAACTGCTCGCTGATGCCACGTTCAAGGTGGTATGAAGTGTAAAGTTTACTTTGGTGTAGAGAGTTACAGTCTAGAGACTGTAGAGAATGTAGAGAGTTAGAGTCTCTGGTTAAGCTGTGTTCAACTACCCAAAGCCTGAGTACGAGGGCTTTGAGCAATAGAGCTGAAAATAGATTTACTGAGTCTACTGAGTCAAGTCAGGTTTCAAGGCTGGTGAGCAAGCAAAAAAAAAAAAAAAAAAAAAAGGACGCATACATGTGGCGTTGTTTGGTGCTCAACTGAAGTGCTGTCACTCTCAGGAGAGTCTTGCTAATGACCCCAGTTTAAGCAATGAGATTAAGCATCCTCATAGCGTCGATTCAAGATGCCGTTTAAATTGTTTCAGCACTGAGCTTTGAGAACTGTCTTATTTTACAAGCGGCGTTCAAGTCAAACAGAACTGCAGATTAACAGAACACCGTTATGAGCGTAAAAACTAACTACCTTTATTTTGCTATATAATCCCCTTTTACACTTACAGTATCTCAGTGTAACTAGTGCTTGGATACCATCAAAGTAGAAAGTTTTGTCTGTGTGCTAGAGCTGTGATTGGATAGCGCTGATTCAACGCTGGCCTCCCAGGAACTCCTTTAATTCCCCAAACATGTGGGAATGGCTTGGAGCGAGGTCAGGACTGTACAGCGGATGTGGCAGTACCCCCCAGCCGAGTCCCTTTAATGTGCAACTGATGTTCATGAATGATTCCCACAGACAGATAGAGCTCTTCTACAAGTTAACAGCAAGTTTGTCAAGTTTCAAGGATCTGGCATTCTATAGAATTTTCACAGGAATAACCCCAAGCCATCTCAGCCAAGATGATCATTCACAGACGTACAGCCTTTGCTATTTACATCATTTAGACATTTAACTTAGGCTAAGAGTCTCATCACAGCACTATGCTTAAAATCTTCTGTAAGTGTCAATCGTTCTTTTTTTTTTACACCTTCATTTGCAAGAAATTTTATCGCATGTCCTGGTTTGACTTGAATCCCCCTTGTATTTGGATTTTTCATGTTCCACATTCTCCCATCCTCAACGCTGGTTACCATGTGGATCGCATGTCGCAGACGACTGTTTTTTTTTCAAAGTTCTACTTCCAGCAACTGCAATGCATCAAGCCCCGCCCCCTTCACAGGCATACTGATGCATTCCACGTACCTCAGATGAGGAAAATCAGACATTGGAATTTTTTCAAAATCTTTCTGTGCTCGACCTAGAAAGTAGGAAAAAATCACACATCTCCATGTTTGTTTTTGGTTGTGGCAACAATCTAGCTTGGAAACTGTGATAATTGATGTACAGTATATTTACCTCCTTAAAACTCTTTAGACGACATTATAGCTTTAACAAGTGAATATGACTGTATGTTGATTGATTTTGATGTTCCCTTGCTGAATGTGGAATTGGATGTCAGGATTTAGAAGTTTTGAGCTCTAGAGTAGAAATCAGCCTTTAGGTGTGTTTTTACCACAGGAACCAAGGAATGTTTCAGGAACTTCAGGACATTCCTACAAGAGGAACCAGGACCGATTATACTTCCTGCTCCAGGAATTACTGTACCGTTACTGATTTCTCAGAGTGACCAGCTATCTAGCCTGGGAAAAAAAAAAAAACCTGCATGTAGCTAAGAATATTTACACCTGGTAAAGCAGACTGAATTAACAAAGGTTCAGTTTCTACAAAAAAAACATGCAGCATTCTTCTGTTGATGCTTAAAGTTGTGCTTTGTGTGTTCGCTCCATTACTGTTAACATGTTCAAAGCAACAGCAATAATAAACAGCAAAGGTTCCAGAACTGCTTAGTTCCTTAGGAGGTTCCTGACGCACAATATACCAACTGATGATGGGAAATTTTGGAGGCCAGCTCTAAGAGTGCATTCCAGAATGGATTTATTCCCATAATGCAACGTGTGTGTTTTGTTGCTATATGAGCTTTGCGTGGACACCCGACAACAGCAAGACCACATCGAATGTTCCAACGAAACACATTTTGCTATTTCTTTTCAGTAACAAGTGATTGTTTTATATATTTAAAAAATATCTGAAATATGTGATAAGTCAAACTTTTTACAATAAATGTCTTTAAAAATAACTAACGTCTTGGGTAGACTGAATTGAAGTTTATGTAGGTGTGTGGATGTGCAAGAGAGAGAGAGAGAGTGAGACACTGTATGAGAGTGTATCTGTGTGAGTCTGTGTATAAGTATATTTGAATGAGAGTGAATATGTGTGAGTGAGAATATGTGTGTATGAGAAATAAAATGCGTTTGAGTTTGTGTGAATTTGTGTTTGAATGAGTGTGTGTGTGCGAGTGTGTGAGTGACTGTGTTTGAAAATCTTTGTAAGAGAAAGAGGGATTGTGTGTGTGTCTGTGTGTGCCTGTGTGTGCCTGTGTGTTTGTGTTAAAACAACCAGATAGCTTAAACCAAGTCAGAATCTAATTCAGCATACAGAATCTCTCTTGAGTAAAACACACGACCTGAACAAAACCAATGAAAGCAAGTGGTTTAATTTTTTCTTTCCAAAAGAACACAGGAGTGCAGTATTTTCCAATATAGCACCATACACACACACACACACACACTCACTCAGCTGGTGTGGGAACCGATTGTCAGCGCTCTCGAGGAGTGTGGCAGATGTCAGCAAGGTCAGCTGGCTCAGATTTTGTGAGATTGCTTCCCAGAGAGCATGACTGCTGGCTGCTGTGATGAACAATTTTTGTTTAGGACCTTGAGAGCTCCTTCTATAAGAAGTTTCATCACGGGGGGACAACTTTCTGGCTTTTGAGCCTCTTCTAACTTTCATCTGAGTGAATGGAGTGTTCGTTTTCATTTCAGCAGCGTCTAGGACCCAAATTTACCTTTTGTTTATGCATTGAATGCTCTGTGAGCACTTCGTACTTAAAGATCTCCTTCACATTTGTGCTTTTTCGTTTGCAGATAAATTACCCACTTGTACACAAGTTACTAATTAATTAACTAATTAATTTCTTCTTTACCCTCAGGATGGGAGGTAAAGCATACTTTCTTCATTCCGTCAATTATAGTGGCACAAACAGTTATGGTTGGTGAAATTTTATGTGGATGAAGGCAGAAAGCACTTCAGAAAGCGTAACATTGTTCCAGGCATGTGCAGCCATTTGAATAGATGCAGCTGGCATCACATGTCTTAGAGAAAGCACGTTACCCATAGTGCCAAAACCTACTGTACATTCAAAATCAGTCGCAGAAGCAAAAAATCACATTTGATAAAGTTTTGTCATCTTGAATAACACTGCTGCTTCTCAGACATTCTGAATTGCCTCTGAACCGAAAACAAAACCTTTGCTACTAGCTTCAAACACAAACCGGAATCCCAAATCCCACTCTAACCCCTTATCAAGGGCACTACTTGCTGTGTGGAACAAGGCATTGAACACCTTACATAGTGCACTAGCTTTCCATTTTTGCTATTTGGGATTTAATCACAGAACCCACAAGTTAACAGAGCTGAAATTCTAAAGCAGAATAAAGTAAATCCCCTCTCTGGACTGTACATCACCTCCATGGTTTATTGTCCTCATCTTATGGCTACGTACCGCCGTGGCCAAAAGTTTTGTCTGCCTCTTCAGTGTTTTTATTTTATTTTATCTTTTGTCAGATGCTACTATGGTATACTGAAGTATAATTACAAGCACCAAAGGCGTTTATTTACAATTACATTAAGTTTCAATATTTTCAATATTCAATGTTTACATGTTTGTTCAAGATCTCTGGAATGTGACCTGGCTTGCTGTCAATCAACTTCTTGGATCAAATTCTTGGATTTGTCAGAACTTAGAAAGAGGATTCATCAGAGAAAATGACTTTAACCCAGTCCTCAGCAGTCCAATCCCCATTCCTTTTGCAGAATTGCAATTTTGCAGATTGCAATCCATCTGACCATCTTCATAACATTCTAGAGTATATGCAAATTGCCATTATAAAAACTGAGGCACCAAACTTTGTAAAAATACATTTTAACATTCTTAAAACTTCATTTCCTTAGGTGCAATTACGGTTTTTGGTCATATAATACTGTGGGGAAAGGGGGCAGATTTAGTCAAGTGGATTGGTATGCTTTACATTGTATAATCGTGTCAAAGGCGTATAAGGCTCATTTTGTTAGACTTAAGAACAAATCCGATTTATGAATGTGCTTCTGGAATGGAACTCGTTCATAAGTCGGGGACAACCTGTGCAAATTATTTAGTTGTTTAGTACTTTTTACGTCCTTGTCAAGTCATATAACTACAACCTCAGTCATGTGACATTATAGGACATTATAGTGACCTCAAAAATGAAAGGAAATGGCACGAATAAGAAAAGTAAAAGAGAGTCTCCATGCTTTGACATTTCAGTCTCATTGGTACATAACCGTCAAATAGGTGTTCAGAGACATCTACTTCTCACAGCACAATCTGTATGTTTCCAAAATGAATAAGACCAAAAGATCTCTTCTCGAAGACCAAAGATGAAAAGCAATAACAAAGATGAGAACCAGCAAGCTAAGCAATTCTAAAAAAAAATTCTGCTGATCAGTCATATTCAGGGATAAAAACTTCAAAAGCATGTGCACGGGCAGACGCTGCACATGCTCGCTCTGACTTTGTTAAAAAGGCGCAGGTGATACTAAACAAAAAGGCAGAGTTGGAGGCTGTAAATATTTCAATTACAGCATGAAAGAGAGGTTCCAGTTGCTGTAGCTGAAGCTTTAACTGAATCAACTGCTGTAAAATTAAAATGAAATTGAAATGTCATGTCAGACATGAAATCTATTCTGCATGTGTCGAAAAAAGATAAAAGAAGCACCTGTTCTGTGCATTGTCCAACCCTGGCTTAATTTTGAGGGTCGTCAGCTTCTTTCGCCTAAAACACTACTCGCACAGCATCACCGCATCTCAAAACATCTCACACAACACATTGGATAGCACAGCTCCTCGTCTCATTGTATAGCACATATAGCAATATAGCACTTGTCAATCAGGTACAGTATGAGTGACATCAGGTGCAGTATGAGTGACAACTAGCATCTGTGTAGGCCAATGCTGATTTCCATTCTATTTTATTCCCATTTTCCAATCATGTAGGTCCTCCGGTCAACATTCACACGTCCATTCACACACTACAGGCAATTTGGAAATGCTAATTAGCCTCATCTGCATGTCTTTGGACTGTTGGAGAAAACCCACTGAGCACTGGGCGAATATGTGAACTTCATGCACACAGACCCCAAGGCGAGAATCTAAACCAGACCCTGAAGGTGCAAGGCGATAGTAATAACCACTAATCCACCGTGCCACCAGTATTTTATTAATTTCCTCAATTTCATCACAAGCAAAGAACTCAATCTGCAAAGCAAGTGGCTCTGTGTTTGTTCTTCAAAGCTTGTTAAGAGATTTAGAATTGTATGAGTGAAGGATGCCGCCATGAGACATCAGAGAACCTGGCTGCCTCACATATGGCACATCAATAAACATACACTACTAGTCAATCAATGGGCTTTCTTTATTTATTTTTTAATTATTATTTTTAACATTAAATACTAATAATTAGGATAGCCATGCTATGAAAGAACATCAACAACAGAGTCTACAGGATTTGAAGGTTCTTCAATCCAGAGCAATGGCAAACATTTCAACATATCCACCTGGTCCAACGTCAAGGAGATATCTCTTTTTACTATGTGCCCTGAAACACATGTCTTGGCTCCCACTGCTCTGAAATTTTTCTTTGGAGCCATAGTCTTCATTAGCCCTATTCTTCTTCCTTTCATGAAGAAGGGGAGTTGTAGTGAGTGGCATCTCTGTGGGAAATCACAAACAGCTGACCTGCTATGTTAAACAAGACTGCTCATTATTAAATATGTATAAATAGGATTGCCTGTCCCAAAGACAGGCTTGTTAAGAAGCTTAACACTACAGTCGACGAAGATGTCCTGCTGGGAACTGGTGGCTAACACACTCTTAAACAACGTGGAAAATTCAGCAGAAGACAGCTTAGTGACACCATTTCCATGAATTGGAGGATATATTTGATGTTTGATGATGGCTGAAATCCTGATGTCAATCCATGAAGGAATCCCAAGACCTCAGAAAAAAAAAAAAAAACATGGACCTCCACAAGTCTGGTTCATCTTTGGAAACGATTTCCAAATGTCTAAAAGTACCAGGTTCATCCTTAAAAACAATACTATGCAGGTATAAACACAATGGGACCACGCAACCACGAAGAAGATGTGTACAGTACTCTAGAACAAAAAGAACAAAACAATACCAGAACCACAGCAAAGCCCTTGTGGAGGAAACGGGTACAAAATCATCTATATCCATAGTACCTAAAAAGCTGTTCAGCAATGAAGAACTGCTCCAAAACCATCATAAAATGCCAGACTTCGGTTTGCAGATTCACGTTAGAAAGAATCTTACTTTTTGAAGAAATGTTCTCTGGTCTGATGAAACAAAATGGAACACTTTAGACATAATGACCATCGTCTAATGTAGTCTAATGAGGCAAACACGCTCCTTATCATCTGCGGATGCGTTTTTGAAGAAGTCCGATCACCATTGTAGATCCTCTGAGTAATTTACACCATTGAAACGAAATCAAGCTCTTCGCCATCAGCCTGGCGCGCAGCCCAGACAGGTTGATTCCCGACTCAAGCCTCCCCAGTCGAACCGTCGTCGCTGCCAGTTTACAATCCGAACCATGAAACACGGGGGTGGCAGGATTATGTTGTGGCGGTGCTCTGCTACAGGAGGGACTGGTGCACTTCCCAACATAATGTACTGTAGATGCCATCATGAGGAAGGAAGATTATGTGGATCTGGAAGCAAGACTTCATGCAGGAAGTTGAAGCTTGGTTGCAAGTGATTCTTTCAAATGGATAATGACTCCAAGCAAAGAGTGGTCCTGGCCTCAGTCCAACAGAAAAAATTGTGGGCAGGACTGAAAAAGGGTGTGTGAGCAAGTAGGCCTATACAAACCTGATTCCGTTATCTCAGTTCTGTTAGTGGGAAAGAGCTAAAATTCCAGCCCTGTATTGTAAGAACCTTGTGGAAGGCTACCCAAAAGATTTGACTCGAGTTAAACAATTGGAAGGCTAAATGCTAACCAAGTGTAAGCTTCTGATCCACTGGGAATATATCAAAGAAATGAAAGGTGAAATACAGGGTGTTGCAAATTTCGTAGTTCATCAACATAGCCAATTCTCACTCAAATGATCTTAAATTCTAGCGAGATGTGTAAAAACTAATGAAGTTTAATGTTCTACTTTAAAAGTTGAAATGGCCGCCACATTGACCTGACTTGCCACCTTGTGATTTTTTTTTTCTATGCAGCTATTCTTATGTGAAAGGATTGGTCTTTATCCCCTCTTTTCCTACAAGCCTAGAGGAACTCAAGCAGAGAATGATCTCTGAAGCGCTGGAGAATGCTACGCGCGTTTAGCAGGAGCTGGACTACCGACTTGACGTGTGTCGTGTCACAGGCGGCGCGCATATTGAACATTTGTGAGGCTTTGTAAAATAGGTTAAAAAAATTCGATATCCGATTGAATATGTTGTTGGAATTTTCATAATTAAGTCTTTGATTTTTCAGCATGAAGCCATTAGATTTGCCTAGTACATGTAGTTTACTCAGATATTCATATTTCAAATGATGTCAAATTTTTGGGTCACTCTGTTCATCTTTCTCCCTACTATTTGTAAAATAATCCTAACTGACCTAAGGCAAAGAATGTTTCCACAATTAAATGTCAGGAATGGTGGAAAAGCTAAATGAATCTGGCTAAGGTGTATGTGAAATTCTGACTGATTTTAAGGAGACTAGCTCCAATACGGTGGGGGAAAAGAGTGTGAAATTACTACCTGCGCAGTCATCGTTATACCCGCTTATTTACTTGTCAAAATTCTGTGGCGTATCAGTTAGTCTCGAGTAAATCAAGGTCAGGATTTCCCTAAGGAAACATTAGCAGGCCTATTTTGGTACCACAGATCTACTGATATTACTGATCATCTTAAGAAGGAATGGGGAATTCTCTGCTTATACAGTATAATGAGGAGATGAGATGAAATTTGCACTGAAACCTATTCTCTCGAGGACATTAGGCTGTCTGGTAAGTATGTCAGATTCTAACGCTGATAAGCGAAACACTTTTTTCAGGCTTTGTTTACATTAACCCAGAATCCCCTGGACCCAGGCTGTGTGGTTTTCCTTCCGCATCCAGTAAGTGTCTCTACTGGCATCATATGGTCAGGACATGCTATTTCAGTTTGTGAAACGTGCTTTGCGGCATTCTTCATTTATCATCACCGCATGTCACAGTGTCCCATGGGAAGCCACATTCAGTGTTGCACTTTAGGTTAATCAGTCTGCAATCAACCACACATTAAATCCTTTCATACGGTGTCACTGATCTCACTTCCCATGCTGTGTGGAAAATCATCCAAGGGACTCGACATTGGTAGGTAAAATTTCTGTGGCATGATGCGGCTTCACCTCATCATTTAAAAGGTGTTTCAGATGTGCTTCACACACTATTCAATAGCTGACTGCATCTCTGAACATTGATCACTTTTCAAAATCGTCACTACCCCTTATTTCTTCATATTAAAGTGATTAAATTACTGTATATCTATTTAATTTAAGAAATGGGAGAAAATCTATTATTGCAACAGGCTCCGCAAAATTTTTGCAAAATTTGCTTCTTATGAAACACACAAAATATATAAACACATATAAAGTTATAGGTACCTTTGCGTAAACATAAAAACGTGAAGAATAAAATAGTGATGGGAAGTTTGGATCACTTTAGTGACTCGGTTCTTGGAATCTCGTTCATCAAAATTAACGAATCTTTTTTTGAGTCATTTAGTTCATTTTGATTTTTTGATCAGAAATAAAATAAAATGTTACAATTTCCATAAACAGATACCCAACACGTGTACATACAAAAAAAAATTGGCTATAGTTCCAGTAATTCAAATATTACAATGAAGCTAAGGACATATTATGATAAACTGAATGAGCAGCTCACCTCTCATATATTCTGGTCCGAATCGTTCGTTCTTTTGTCACGTGACTCTCATAGACACAATAAAGTGCATTACATTACATTACATTACATGGGAAACAGAATTGAGCGATTCTTCTCACGAGTCTTCTGGTCCGAGTCGTTCGTTTCTTTTGAAAATCATTACAACACATAGCGTCTATGGGAGTCACGTGACAAAAGAACAAACGACTCGGACTAGAAGACTTAAAGATACTGGCTCATTTCTGTTTTCTATACATACTGTAACCAACAGAGGTTTTATGAGGCTTTGCACATGCGCGCCCAGTAGAAAATGAACGAATCACTCTCTGAGGCTACTCGTTCTACTGAGTCACGTTAAAGATTAATTCAAAAAGAATTAATCGTTCATGAACAACCCATCACCGTAAACATACACCTACAAATTAATTTTGTGCCTGATTATGGGTTAAATTTTAGTTACATATCTCTGTTTACCAACATTTGTAAAAAAAAATTTAAAAAAAGATTAGTTTAATACAATTTCTTATGCTTATATTTGTTTTTGTATCACAACGCTTACAATCTTATTTTTCTTTAGCAGAAGTTCTCCAACTTTTTCAAAAAGCTACCTTCCATTTTTTTGAGTCAATTTTTCCACTAGGCTATTCGTAGCACAGCTGTAAAACTGCACAGATCAGGGTGAATCATTTCCCCATAGAGAAGATGTGTGTGTGTGTGTGTGTGTGTGTGTGTGTGTGTGTGTGTGTGTGTGTGTGTGTGTGTGTGTGTGTGTGTGGCTGGCTGCGTGTTAGGGGTTTTGCTTATTTCCAAGTGTGTATTATTCGTCTTCCTTTCCAACTGAATGGTAGGAAGGAGAATCCTGGGGCACTTTGATCCTGGGCGTAAAATTCTTCTGGTAGAGAAGAGCCAATCTACACAGTAGGGGTTTGGGTCTGGACGTATATATATCTTCTGTTTGATGTGATAGTACATGAACAAAATTGTGCTCTGTTGCAGGAGCACCGGTGAGCAACGAGGCAGATAGAACATGCTGAGGTGCAGCTTGAGTGCAGAAGACTTTTCTATTCCTTTAAGGTTTCTTTCCTTTGTGCTTTTAATATCAGCTCAGACTGCTTTTAACATCCACCCCTCCACAACTTGTCATTTACTGTAAACTAAATGTGCCAGCGACTTCATTCTCGTGGAACTGAATTGCACATATATATACACACACACACAAGTGCACACACTTATATCACAGTGCACACACATATACACACACAAGCTATGGGCAATTTGGGAATGCCAGTTAGCCTACTTTGCTTGTCTTTGGACTGTGGGAGGAAACCCACCATTGGGAGAACATGCAAACTGGAGGTGCAAGGCGACAGTGCTAACCACTAAACCACCATAATTATATCGATGTAATATCATTTATATAAATGGAATAATAGGATTATCAGTACTATTTTGTATTATTTATGTTTAAAAGTTCATGTTAGAACTTTGGCCATTTGTTCAGAAGTTTGTCAAATTTCAGCTTTGATTGCATCATGTATTCTAAACTCAGTAAAGACCATCTTCCACATACATGAGCCTAAATATGGCAATGAGTGGCAAGTGTCGCATAACTCCTACCTGGAGAATTTGCTTAGGAAGTTCTTGACTTACACTTCTTTGTTGTGTTTTTGCTGTTTGTGCAACCCCTTATTGGTGAAGAAGTGAGTGGGTTTTGTCTTTTATGTTTAACTCACTTTTACTTAGTTTGTTCTGGCCTCCAGTTTCCCACTAGCTGACCCGAGACGTTGTGGTTTTCTATATGATGCATCACCACCCTGCATACTGTACCCAGTATAACTACCAGTCTGTTTTCTCTCACCTATGATGTGTGTCTCATACAGTTCTCCAGTTTAGGTTTGTCTGTCCCCATTTGGACATGGTTCAGTGTGTCTGTTGTATAATATTTGGATAATATATATAGTGTAGTGTAACAGTACACGTCCATCGCATAGGTCTAATTACCACAAACAAAAGTTTTCCTTTAAGAAATTAATGTTAATGAAAGTGTTAATTAAGGAGGCTAATTAAGAAGTTCATCTTTGTATTTTAAAGCATATTATTGGTGGTATACAGGCAGAAGACCTGGTAACAATTTACCGATGCACATATTTAAAAGCACAAGGAATTGAAAGCACACATGAATAGTCTCTATGGAAATAAATGGCTGGCTGTTGTAAAGAAGAAATTTGCCTGGTTGATGTTATATAGCTTAATAAGATGTAGACTTAACAAATATTCTGCTGATGTTTCTGACTTACTTGTTTGCTATTTAAATTTTTTAGTTTCATCATAGTGGCATCATGGCAACTTTTTGATTAAAGGAATAAGTAAGTTAATAAAGGCTCTAAGCGTAGCTGTGTAAACATGTATATTTTCAGTTCCTCAGTGTTTACTTACCCACCAAACTTTGCACCAAAATGTGCATCTAAATGAATCCTAATTTGATTTCTACCAGTTTTCATCACTCCATTCTTCCTTTTCATGTGCTTACAAATTATTGCCAATTTAAGCTTAATAAATAACCTGATATATTTCCTCTTTCTTATATATACTTGAATTTTATCCCTTAGAATTGATGAAAGTTAAAAATAAGAATTTTTTATTTTACAATAGGAAATGCTTATTTCTTATAGAAAATAACAAAAAAAAATCCTAGATTTTTAGTTAATACCGTATCTAAATTAATTAGGAACAAGACCACTGCCGAAATCTCTACAACAACAACATACAGTAGTGGTGACTTTGTGAATGTTTTAATAATTAACTTCACTCTGCAGTGGGTATGTTCTAAAATTCTTTAAATTAGCAGTTATTAAACCACTAATTAAGAAACCTGACCTTGACCCCTGTCAGCTGTCCAATTAAAGGCCGATATCAAACCTCCACTTTATCGCTAAGATTCTGGAAAAGGAAGTAGCGCAGCAGCTATGTTCATATCTACATAGAAACTATATCAGTCGGGATTTAGGCCTCACCACAGCACAGAGACATCACTTGTTAAAGTAGTAAATGACCTCCTATAGGCCTCTGATCAGGGTTGCGTCACTATACTTGTGTTACCCGACCTCAATGCAGCTTTTGACACCATTGATCATATCCTTCACAGATTAGAAGATGTAGTAGGAATTAATGGAGCAGCCCTCTCTTGGCTCAGATCCTGTTTTACTGAAGATTTAAATGGTGACTATTCTGCATGTTCTCAAGTGGAGTTTGGTGTTCCACAGGGTTCAGTTTTAGGCCTTTTTTCTCTTTACATGCTTCTTCTGGGCAACATAATTCATAAGCATAATATTAGTTTTCATGGTTACGCTGATGACACACAGTTGTACTTCTCAGCAAAACCAGATGAGATGAACCAACTTACTAAAGTTGAGCAATGTGTGCAGGACATAAGGGCCTGGATGTTAATTAACTTTCTTCTGCTTAATCCTGATAAGACAGAAGTTCTAGTCATAGGAACACATGCAGCATGAAGCAAGCTTTCTGATCACACTGTAACTTTAAATGGCCTTTCTGTTCCATCAGTGCAACAGTGCAACACTGTTCAAGTGCAACAGTGAAAGATCTCGGTGTGATTATAGATTCCAGCCTTTCATTTGAAGCTCATGTAGATAATATTACCAGAATAGCATTCTTTCACCTAAGAAATGTTGCCAAGATAAGGAATATATATATAAGGAGTAGGACTGCAGATCAATCCCTTCTATCTGTTATCCCCCAAATGAGGATGGGTTCCCTATTGAGTCTGCTCCTCTCATGGTTTCTTCCTACTGCCATCTCAGAAAATTTTTCCTTGCCACTGTCACCGTCGTCCTCAGCTTGCTAATTAGGGCCAATCTTATCATTTTGATTCATACACATTCACATTTCATACAAAACTGCCCAGGGTGTACCCCACCTTGTGCCCTATGTCTCCAGGCCCCCTGCGACCCTGTATACAGGGTAAAGTGGTATAGACAATGAGCATGTGAGTGAATAAGATAAGTACTGACTCTGGATTTCATGTTGTAACAGAATAGGCAAAGTAACACCTTTGAATCTTCTGCTTAGAGTTTCTACTTGAGGTCTGATAGATAGAAATGAAAATTTAAATGCAATGAGTTGGCTGTGGGAAAAAATGTTTCTACCTGGCCAGGAAGGATGATATACTGTACATACACAAAGGAACTTCTCAAAAGACAGATACCTTTTTTTTTAAAGAGTAAGCATAGTAAAGAGAAAATACATCAATAAGCCATAACATAACTATGAAAAATGTTAAGCTCAGTATTGTGTACTCTTTGTTCAACCAAGTGTGGTACAAAAACCCTGGGGGTGTGTCTGGCACCTGGACATTGGCAGTGGATGCTTTGGGTGCTGTGGGTTGTATGGTGATCATCTGTGGAACGGGTTTGTTTTGCAGTGCATCCCATGGGTGCTCAATGAGATTGGAATCTGGGGTGTTTGAAGGCTGAATCTGTAGCCTAGGTATTGTTGCCTATCATGGGCAGCATAGGATGTTTTGCAGTAATGCCCCAGGTACTGGATAGCATTCTGTTTTTTTTTCCCTTACAAACATTGGTTTTGCTTGTATTAGGTAGTAAATTATGATCCACTTGGATCAACTGTTAACATTAAGTGAAACAATGTGGACAATTCAGACATTATATATATATATATATATATTTACAGTGCCCTCCATAATTAATGGCACCCCTGGTTAAGATGTGTTAAAAGCCTTAAAATAAATTCAGTTTTTATTGCAGAAGCATATTGTCACACTGAAAATTGTAGAAAAACATAACGTGAATATAAAGTGAAGTTTAAGGGGAAATAAAAATCCCTGACTAACAAATAATTATTTTTCATAAAATAACCTGTTCCACAATTATTGGCACCTCTAACAATTCCTAGAAAATAAATGTAATTGAAGTATTTCTGTCATTTCTACAGTAGCTTACAAAGTTGATTAGACTATCTAGGAACATTTAATTAGTAATTTATCACTTCCTGCTTCCCTGGGGTATAAATATGACGTCACACAGAGGCCATTTCTCTTATCCACTCTTCAACATGGGAAAGACAAAGGAACACACCATTCAAGTAAGGCAGATGTGTGTCGACCCTCACAAGTCAGGCAATGGGTACAAGAAAATAGCCAACCGCCTGCACCTGCCCATATCTACTGTGAGAGGAATCATTAAGAAGTTAAAAAAAAAACTGGAACAGTAGTAAACAAGCCTGGACGAGGACGCAAGTTTATTTTGCCTCCACGCACAGTGAGGAAGATGGTAAGAGAAATAAAAAATTCTCCAAAGCTCACTGTTAAAGAACTGCAACAAATG
>JAAGKR010001412.1:6699-46640 GCA_011419295.1 Clarias macrocephalus
TTTGCTTTCCTTACGGCTTGTACATGCACGCAAACACAAAACGGTCCTGAAGACAAAAAGATCTGAGGATGTTTCCGGTTCACTCCTATTTATAACCTGCAGGTGCACCTTATTCGGTGACGTCATGCCTGGCACAGGTTATAAGCCGAAGGTATTCGGCGGGTTTGACATGCACAGGCTTCACAACCGGGCAACAAAGAGATGTTCCCATAGCGTTTTCACGCAGCATTGAGTGTAGCTTTTGAAAGGGAACAGCACTCACGTTTAACTAATTTCACTTATTTATTCTGCAAAAGAATCAAATAGAGTACTAGACATTCTCATAAACAAATAGTAACAGAAATACCTGAACCTCTTTTAAAAATAACCCACTCTTCAAGCAGTAACAGCTATGTTCCTAAATCTTTTAAATTAGCAAATTTTAAATCATAATTAATAAACCTGACCTTGTCCCCTGTTGGCCAATATCAAACCTCCACTTTATCTCTAATAGCCTAGAAAAGGTCGTAGTACAGCACTTATGTTCATATGTCCATAGGAATAACACACATGAAATGTATCAGTCAGGATTTAGGCCTCATCATAGCACAGAGACAGCACTGGTTAAAGTGGTGAATGACCTACTACTGGTCTCTGATCAGGGTTACTCCTTGCTTGTGTTATTTGACCATAGTGCAGCTTTTGGCACCATTGATTATGTTATTCTCCTAGAAATTCTCTTAGAAAATGTTGTAGGAGTTAAGGAAACAGTCCTCTCCTGGCTCAGGTGACTGATTATTAAAGTGTAGAGATAAACAGTGACTATTCTACAGTATGTGTGCTAAAGTAAGGTTTGGTGTTCCACAGGGTTCTGTTTTAGGCCTACTGCTATTTTCTCTCTACATGCTTCCTCTGGGCAACATAATGAATAAGCTTGGTATTAGTTTCCACTGTTATGCTGATGACACAAAGTTATATCTCTTGGCAAAGCCAGAACAAAAACACAAGCTTAATAAAGTTGAGGAATGTGTGAAGGACATTAGCCAACAGACACTAATAAAGGCCTTCTGCTTAATTAGTACTATGACCACATGCAGCTAGAAGTAAGCTTTTTGATCACACATTAACTCTTAATGGCCTTACTGTTTTAGCATGTGCAGCAGCAAAATTATAAAGTTACTAGTCTTTCATTTAAAGCTTGTGTAAATAATATTACTAGGATGGCATTCTTAAATTTTTGAAATATTGGCAAGATAAAGAGAATATTGACACTACATGATGCAGAAAAAAAATAGTCAATGCTTTTGTCATCTACAGGTTAGTTCATTGTAATGCCTTACTGTCAGGATGTTCAGCTAGGTGCCTAAACATGCCCCAGTTAGTCCTGATTTCAGCAGCCAGAGTCCTCACTAGAACCAGATGATATGAGCACATAATACCTATCTTATTCATACTGCATTGGCTTTCTAAAAAATTGCATTGATTTTAAAATACTACCACCTGAGTATTTTATGATCCATCTCGACTATTTTGACCCAAGGTTGCAGGCTGCTTGTATTATGAAAACTACAAGTGAAGAGCTTTTTCTTACAAAGCCCCAAACTTATGGAATAAACTTCCAATTCATGATCTAAACTGTAAGTCTTTTGTGAATAGTTTTGTATTAGGTAAAGGAGCTGATCTGGGGGTCTCATGTATGTTGAGTATTACGGTGAACTGTTATGTTTGGATGCTGTCTTCCCCACTCTAATTGATCACCCAGGTTTGTTGATGGTGGACTGGTTGCTTTTCTAAACAGAAGCCCTCATGTCTCCGCTTTAGCTATGATGTCATACTGTAGTTAGTCCTGCTGGAGTCTCTGCTTGCACTCTGTACAAAATATACGTTCTTATACATTATGTGATTGTGGCCTAACTGGTGTCTCTCTCTCTTGCTACACATGGCATGATTTGCCAGTGATTCAAACTCTGTCTTCCCTATGGACCTGTGTGTCTCTTCCAGGCCCCACTTCTGGTTGGAGATTTTGTCGCATGGAGTCCCCGTGTGGTGATTGGGGATGGTTCACCACTAAATGAGGATGTGGTCCCTGTTGAGTCTGCTTCCTCTTAAGGTTTCTTCCTATGAAAATACATAGAAAATACAAGACTTTCCTTGCCACCATCGTCTATGGCTTTCTCATCAGGGACAAACTGATAATTACAATTTATACATCCAAATTTGACCAAACTCCAAACATGACCTGCATCATGTAAGGATGTTAGTAATGCCATTTGGATTGGTCCATGCACCCTGCATCTTTTAAGAATTCATTAATGTCATGGATATGGCTAATGTCCATGTACTGTAGAAGCAGGTGCAGAATGGTCCAATCCTTGAAGCTGCCAAGAGCTGTGAAGGCATCACGGATTTGTACACTTCTCCTAAAATTTCATTTGAATTGTCTTGGCTATTGCAATTCCATCAGTCTTTACTGATGATTAAAGGACGTATATTGAATCCCCCAAGCAGAATGTGCTTTCACCACCCTGAAACAAGCCTTCACCATGTGGATCCAATGTATAGCATTCCATGTAGTGGTGGATGTCTCCAAGGAAGGGGTGGAAGCCATCTTGCCTTAACGTCAGGGCACTATGTCCAAGATGTACAGCATTCTTGTAATTATCTCATAAATTCACTTAGAAAAGCACCCAACATGTTTTATTTGCAAAAGTTTTCACCATTTTTCTACTTATTAGTGCATTTATTATATAGAAACTGAATGGGCACTTTTCTATTCTTGATTATATCAGAAGAATTTAATGAAAAAAATGAAAGAAAACACAGACCCATGTGTTCAGAGTTCAGAAAGGCATTTTTTGGAACAGACAACTCTGAACATACGGACTGCTTTAATTTGCAGCACAATCTCGCTATTGAGTGACTGAATGCAGATGATTCATGAGTGGACAGAGTCCAACCCTGAGAGTATAAAGAAAGGAACAGCCCCGAGGCAGAGAATACAAGAGAGAAGTCCACTCCCTGAGACAGTGATGTGAAGTGTGTGTGGGAGGGCATGTGAGCAGTAAAGAGGTCTGTCCACTCCAGGCCACTCTCAAGTCCTGGGTGTCATTGCCTGTACAAAGTGTCAAACTGGCCTGCAACCATCCTTCCTATCCTGTCATCTGAAAATGAGCAAACTCCACTCCCTCTGTCTAGAGACAAGTCTTCCCCCTGGCTTTCTCACTCATCTTTCACACACACCTATCTCTCTCTTTCTCTCTTGCACGCTCTCTCTTTGACTGTAGGCTGCTTGCTCTGTGTCAGTTTGTGACTGCAGGACATTACCAGGGTCTCCCACAGTCATTCACTTCTCACCACTGAACTCATTGTCGTCCCTGTTGTTTCTGAGTGCAGGGTTAAATATTGGGAACTGAAATACAAAAAGACCCACAAATGCACACAATCTGTGTCCATGAGCCATTTTCCACCAGTACCTGATCCGAAACCTTTAACGATTTTAACCTTCTATGTACAGTTTATTCACTAGATTTTTTTTTTCTTTTTTGATAATTACAATTGGCTTGAGCAAGTAAAATTATTTTAATTGCATGTTACTGCTGGGTAATTTCCATTTACTTATCTGATAAGATTTCGAGCTACACAGGTGGGAACTATGAGCTTGTGATGCTCTGAGAGATCGCCATTATGGGTTTTGCTCTCTGTAATAACAAAAGTGGTGTGTGGCCTAATCAATCAAATCACCGAGTAAACATCTCGCACCCTGGAAACAATTAGAGCACTCGACCTAGATCAATAACTCAACGTTCAGGGAAGACATGTACCAGCTGTTTATTTCTTCTGCTCTCAATGCACTCAGACACATCAGTCTGACAGAGCAACTCAAGCCTCAGCTGAGAATATATTTCTATTATTATTATTATTAATAATAATAATAATAATAATAATAATAATAATAATAATAATAATAACTGGAAACTGTGGATGAAATAAATGTAAAAAAAAAAAATTATTGGTGAAGTTGCATCTGAAAAAAAAATGAGAGTAACAATCACAGCTATTGTTAATTGTTACATTTAGAGAATTTCCACAGGTTTGGAGATAAACAGCAGTGTAGCCATAATAAAGCCACTTGTCAGTGAGACTAATCAGAACAGAAAGCTTCAATTTGCTAGGGAGCATAAAGATTGGACTTTGAAGCAAAGGAAAAGGATGTGATGTCATGAGATCAGATTGACCCTATACCACCAGAGTGATGGGTGCAACTGGGTAAGAAGGGATGTGCATGAAGCACCTGTCATGTGTAGTGTCCACTGTACAAGCCTCTGGAGGCAGTGCAATGATCTGGGGCCGCTTCAGGTCAGACATAGACTCAGCAGCCTTATGTGGAAATAGAATCAGCTGACTACATCAATAGAGTTTTTTTCCCCCTGGTGGCACAGGAATATTAGAGGACTCATATTGTGAAATGTGGTTCTGGGAGCATGAGGAATTACATAGATTGGCCACCACACAGGTAAAGGCAAAAATGCTGGTAATTTTATTTATTTATTTTTGGCCAGTATGTGTGTATGCAGTCATGTTCAAAAGTTTGTAGCCCCTCTTTTGTACATCCTTAAAATATATATAAAAATCATCTAATTGTAGCAGTCTTAGTATTAGGCAAATACAACCTCAGATGGCCAAAAACATTTTTTTTCATTGTGTCATTATTTATTTAACAAAAAGGTCACAAATGTGAAATGTAAGGCAAAATGTAAAAAAAAAAGAGAAAGAAATTAAATAAATAAATAAATAAATAAATAAATAAATATAACAACACATGGGCAATGATAAGTACCCCTTTATTGTTTTCACAGGATTTAAAGAAGTAAATTGCAGCCAGGTGCTGTTAATCATCAGCCTTGATTAATTGATTATCAATTATCATCAAGCATTCAGCTGTGCATTAACACAATGCCAAGAAGGAAAGATGTTATAAAATAATATAACCCCTTTTGTATAAAATAATTTCCAAACAATTTGGAGTTCAACATGCTACAGTAAGAAAGATTATTCACAAGTGGAAAACATTCTAGACAGTTGCCAATCTTTCCAGGAGTGGATGTGCCAAAACATTCACTCCAAGTACAGACTGTGCAATACTCAGAAAAATACAAAACAAACAAACAAGGAAGGGCTTCATATCAGACCCTTAAGTCTTCAATGAGAATGTTAAATGTTATAGTCCATGACAGCACAATTAGAAGAAGACTGAACAGGTGTGATTTGTTTTAAAGGACTGTCACAAGAAAACCACTTCTGTCTAAAAAGAATACTGAAGCATGACTGAGGTTCACAAATGCTGCATCTGAACAAATCATAAGACTTCTGGAACTAAGAACTAAGCTTAAGTTGAGTAGTTGTAAGTATATGAGACTAAAGTGGAGTTGTTTGCACTTCCTTGTTTGGGGAAAGACTAACAGCATTTCAGCAGAAACTTCTCATATTCACTGTCAAGCGTTGTGGTGGAACACTGATGAGTTGAGCTTGGTTTGCAGCCACATGACCTGGGTATCTTGCCGTCATTAAGTCAACCCTTTACTCTGCAGTATACTAGAGTTTTAAAGAGGCAAATGTGAGGCCTTATGTCCGACAACTAAACTTTTCTAACCTAATTTAGTCATGCAACAGGACAATGATCCTAAGGACATAAATAAATCTACCTCAGATTGGCAGAAAAATAAAAGTATCAAAGTTTTTGAATGGCTAGTCAAAGTCACAATCTAAAGAGAGCTGTGCATAAGCAAATTCCCAAAAACCTCAGTGAACTGAAACAATGTTATAAAGAAGAATGGACAAAAATTCCTCCACAACAAAGTAAGAGAGTGATAAATTCATAAAGGAAACGGTTTATTCAAGTTATATTCAAGCAGCTTGAAGGCTGCTAAAGGTGCACCTTCAAGCTATTGAATCATGGAGATACTTAGTAATGCCAACATTGTTTTTCCTTTTAGCATTTTATGTTAAATAAATAATGGCAAAGTGAAAAATGTTGTTATTCATCTGAGGTTGACAATTTTTTTTAATATCTGTGTTTTTAATCTGGCTGTAGTGATTCATTGATTGACAGACAGAACATATTTGTTCATTGACAAGATGCAATAAAGGCTGACTGACCAGGTGAGGTTGAACGGTCCTGCTCAAGGACCCATGGGATTTGAACCTTGTGATCACTGGTTTGAAACCTTATACCAATTGCTGATGTCCTAAAGAAGGCAAATGATTAAACCACTGCGTATGAATTAAATGCATCACTTATTACCCCCAGTACACCTTTTTATATTCACAGTAGCACAAAAGTCTTTCATTATATTCACAAAATGAATATAATTTCCTACATTTTCTTTTTCTTTTCTTTTCACGTTTATTTTGTAATACTAAAATGTGCGTCTCTCCAGGTCAGGCTTTCTGTAGGTGCAGTCTCTGCTGTTACACTGCAAAGGCAAAGGGTTTTCTCTTGGGACTAAGCCCACAGGATAATCTCACCCCCAGAGGAAACTCAGCAGCCCTTAACACTCCCAGCACAGCTTAATCCTGTTTTCACATGTAGATTCAGACAAGAGGGGTTTTCACTTGTCAGGAGTCATAATCTGAGATGATTCAATTTTGTACTGTTAACAGACAGATGGACCTGCCTTTGTCTGGAGACTGGAAAAGGCTGCCATGGCCCATGTTTATCTGCTGATTTTTATTAGCAAATACTCACAGTGAGTGAATAAATCTAAACTACTGGAATTAAGATATGATTCTCATAAACATCATAGGCATATTGGCATATAGCATTTTAAAATGTCTTATTCTTTAAATAAAAAATTAGTGTAAAAGTTCAAATGCTGTTTTTTATGTGAATGTTGAAAATAAAGCTCATCTGTGAGAATAATGGCCTGCTTTATTCTTTTATCTGGCCATATTTGAGTGGGCCATATCAGACATCAGCAATTAATCCATCCCACCACTTTTCATACAAACTCACCATTTACAAACCGAACCACAAATATTCACCTAACATCAACGGAAGATTGAGACAATCCAATCGGGAGAAGTACAAAATTTTAAGATGGTGAATTCAAATTTTAGGGACTGACAGTGCCAGAGTTAGCCCCATCAACTACTCAATGAAATTTTTCCATTGGACTGAACAAAGGCACTTTTAACTAATTTAAATATAAAACACAAATAGACACATCTTAAGAACATCTTCACATGAAATAGGGGACAGAGTGGATTTATTATCCCCTGCAACTCAATAGGAGATCTAATCATTCAATAAGGACTCTGTTAAGAAGATCCTTGATTGACTGACTGTTTTTGTGTAGGATTAACAGTTCTTCTGACAGCCAGATTCAACAAAGATTCAACACAAAAAAATCTGGCTCATTATCTCTGCATCATCTTTGAAAATTCCTGCTTCACCAGCAGCATCCAAGAATTATGGTCTGCCAGCAGCTAAAACCAACAACCCTGTCAGTAGTCATGATAATTCTCTACAAGTATCTTAAAAATCTCTTCTCCAGTTTCCAGCAACCATGCTCCACGACAGCTACAAATAGAACCTTGTTTCATCTGCAGCTTCCAAAATCCCTGCTTCATCAGCACTTTCCAAATACCAGGTTCCATCAGTAACTTTCATGAACTCTGCTCCATCAATATCTTCTAGCAACTGTGCTCAAATTTAAATTCAAACTTTATTTGTCACATACACAGTCATACACAATATGATATGCAGTGAAATGTTTATACAACTGCCCGTGACTTAAAAAAAAAAAGATTATAAATAGGAAATAAATATACTGTATAGAGGATAACAAAATGGTTCTCTGCAAGCATTATCAGTACCCTGTTACATCTGTAATTTTCAAGAACCCTGCTCTATCAGTAGCTTTCAAGAAACCTGCTCCATCAGGAGGACTGCAAGGACTCTTTCCTGCAGCATAACTATTTCTGAGGTCAGTATATTAATATCTGGGTCTGTTGCTGTTAGTTGATACATATTACCTAGCTTTCTTGAGTCTTATTTATTTATTTATTTATTTATTTATTTATTTATTTATTTATGCCTTGTCTCACACCCTGATCTCTGTCTCAACCTCTCAGGCCCTGTTCCTTTCATTGTCTAAGACTTTTTTCTTCACTTAAAACCTGTGCCATATCTTCCCTGGTTCTGACCCTATTTGTGTTCCAGACTCAGTACCTGTATCCAATTAGCTTGTGAACCCTTTTGTTTTCCCATACATATTACTTAGCTTGCTTGAGTCTTATTTATTTATTTATTTATTTATTTATTTATTTATTTATGCCTTGTCTCACACCCTGATCTCTGTCTCAACCTCTCAAGCCCTGTTCCTTTCGTTGTCTGAGACTTTTTTTCTTCACTTAAAATCTGTGCCATACAGTATCTTCTCTGGTTCTGACCCTATTTGTGTCCCAGACTCAGTACCTGTATCTAATTGGCTTGTGAGCCTTTTGTTTTACCATTTAACTCACTTCTTGTTTGTGTGACTTCCTATACCTAAAAAAACACACACAGAAGAGCTGGTGATTACTTTCACCTGTTCTGTGTTTCCCAGTGCTTTATTTAGGCCCATTGGTTCTTAGCTCTAGCTTGATAAATTTCCCCGTTTTTGTAGAAATTCTAAGTTGTGTATTTATGTGTATACCACAAATCTCTTTAGTTTATTAATTTGGCTAGTTCCCTGAAATAAATTGAGACAGTATTTATAAAAAGAATCTTAATATAACCGTTCTCCTAAATTATTGTTGGTTATATACCGAAGTCACACATTGATACAGACATCTACTGTACTTTAAAGCTTTTTTGATTTTATTTATTCATTTATTTTTGCAGATTTCAATACATAATATTACTGAGCAAGTGATGTAAAAAGATCACGGATTTCTCACAGTGTGTTTTGAGATTAACATAAAGTTTTTACTTTTTTCTGATGAGTTCTAGGAAAATTACTTTTTAGACAAAATAAGGTTTACGAATTAATTAAAGAAGACTGTAATCCAAGTAATCCTACTGATTTTTAAAAAATGGTTTACTTACTCACTCACTCACTCTTCTCTCTTTCTCTTGCATTCAAGCACAAGGAGAACAAATGAAACTCCAGACACATAGCTAATCTCTATGGCACCTAAATTGGTTTACTTGGGATATTTTAGTCTATACTGCTCAGTCTTGGTCATGTATTTAAGGTACATTCCTTTTCTAAAGAAACATTTTTCTTTCAAGTAATATTACTTGGAAATATTGCATTCCTGCATTAATGGAACCATGTGTAAAACAAATAAGAGAACACCATTTTCAAAGCAATGCTGGATTATTATAACATTGGTGCATCTTCAATGCTTTTTTAAACGAAGAATGAGTTTCTAATTATGCATCATGACTCCACCATTACTTTGGGTCAAAAAATCTCATAAGTCTCATAAGATCAAACAACAATCAAGACACTTTGTATATATTTTTTCTTCTTATATTACATACAATATTTCCTTACAATGAAGTTTGGGCCTGCACTTAAGTTCCTGGTCATCTATTCTGTTCTGATTGTCGTACATGAAAGCTCCGGTGGCACCGATAACACATTTGGCCCTCATATCAAACTGGTGCCCTGTGAAAGAAAACAGCATCAATCACCGCTGCCCATTCATCTGTAGGCCCTGACAAGGCCGATTATTAATTTATCAGCCGACAGCTTCACCGTAATGGAGTGGCTCGTCTGCCTCCATGCGAAACTAAAGCAGGGACTATAATTAATAGGGAGCAGACATACCTAATTTTCCCTCTCTCCTCTGTGTGTCAAAGAGCAGCATAGGAACCAGTGGTTGTGTGTGTGCACGTGTGTGTGTGTGTGTGTAGACACTTTCTACAGTTCCTGAGAGAGAGGATGTGGTGCTTGATGTTGACTCCTTGTATTATGTAGATGCTAAATGCAGTATATGAAAGTCAATGCGGTAATGAAAGGATGAGCCACTCTGACAGGTTAGTGGGAGAGAAGTTGTAATCCAGACTGGCTTAAGAAATCGTTATCTACTCAACCTGTAGTGTTTTACAGTCTATTGTTAATAAAGTACCATCCACTTATTTATTAATGTCAGGTACCAATTATGAAATTAGGCAGGTGACCATTTTTAGCTCTTATGAGGACTCAGTATGAGGGCTACAGTGTTCTTAAACTCTCTACTGCAGTTCTGAGACACATCGGGGGGGCAGCCATGCATCGAAAGCAACCCCTTCATGACTATTCATGAAACGTAAGAGAGGCACCTCTCCTTTCCCCTCCGCTCATCCTCGGTGCAGCCACATCTGTGTGTGTTTGACATTTAAAAGGTAACACAGGCCGTTCTGAGTGAGGAGTTAATTCTGCCTCATATGCCGTTCCACATCTGAAGACCTCCAGGATACCGTATATCTAATGCTTACAAAATATTATGCTTAAACATAAGTTCATGTGAACATGTGTCACGAAGACTTTTTCTCTTGGCTCTATTCAATTAGCTGAAAAGAAAAAGCCTTACAGTAGGACCAATTAAGACTTTACTTTTTATTTATTTATTTATTTATTTATTTGCTTGCAATACAAATGATTTATTATTACATTCATTTGTAGAACCGGAATCTCAATTAGCACTCTCAATTATGAATTTAATTCGTAAACACTTGCGGTATAATAAACAAAATCTAAACAAAATCTAATCATTCTTCAGTAACTTATGTTCTGGGGCCTAAGACCATGGATGGGGTGCCAGTGTAATTTAAGACACACGCAAACACACACGCGCACACATTCACACTCTCATCCTAGGGATACTTTCTAGTAGGCAACCCTCATTCAGGCGTATATTTTGTATATGAAGTGTGAGGACATCAGAGTGCCCAGAGGAAACTCGCCTAGACATACGTAAAGACTGTGTCTTATCTATGTTAAGTCACGAGTACTTTAAACATAATAAACCATTTCACTATATTTTTAGTTTTGATTTATATACTTTGTATAAAAACAAAACAATGTAAATGTCTACCTCACACATACGTATTCACACATCACTGTTATGTCGAATATATTTTTTTTCTCTCCTTCTTGTAGTGTTTTCATGTCCTGGCATGTCTATGGTGTGCCATGGGATCTGTCCTTGCTGAAGCTTCAACATAACAGTTACTGGCAACGCAGTACCTGCAGCATTCAGGTTTCTTGAGCGGTTTATGGTAAAACAGGACAGCAAGAGAGAAGGAGGGAGGCTGAGTCACCTGCTGCACACTGACTGGTGCTATGGGAGTGTGTCAGAAGCGATCTGTCACATCTGGGTCTGTCAGATTAAATCAGAGATGCAGAAGTGAATGTTAATGTCTCTCCACTCATGCTCATGCAACAGGCCCAGGACGAACGGGACAGGGCAAAACAGCTCTAAGTATATGTATATGCATGTGTGTATTAATATATGTATGTATGTAATGTATGTATATGTATGCTGTATATATACCACATCTGGTATCTTATAAATCTTATCTTAATTCCAAAATGTGTGTGTTTGTGTATACAGTATATAGGTCCATAAGTTTTTTAACTATTTTGCCATTCACTTCTGTCCACTACATCACTGAATGTGAAACACCCAAGTTGTGATAAAGTCTTGATGACTTTCTCATAAATAATAAATAAAATATGACTTTTGCAAAACAATAAATAAAGAATGAAACAAACTTTCAAAACTGTAAAAGTAAAAATTGTCTTTAATACTTTCATATATGGCAAATATATATATATATATATATATTTTTTTTTTCTTTACATTTTTCCTTTTATTGGTTTCTCTTATTACTTACGCAATTACTGATTAATAAATATCAGAGGCTAATTTTTGTAGATGCATGAACTATAGAGGGGGTAAATGCTCTGTTTTTTTTTTTTTTAAAGCTTTTCAGTCCTTCTTTAGCTGTTTACTTTTGTAAATTTTCTGTTTTTTACTACTCATAATTCTGATATAAAACTCCATAAAACCCTTTACTCCTTGCTTTGTGGATATTTATCCTAGGTTAAGTTTTACAATGCAGAGACTCCTGCCGTCTCTGTTGCCGTGACGGCCATGTGATTCCACGTGAGAGAAAGAAATTAATTCTGTGCTGGTTCATCTCTAAGGCAGACGAGCAGGAGGAGCAGCACAGAGAACATGCTGATCATTGGAAATAATTATTTGCTGTGTCACTGGCAACCATACTCCACCATCCGTCTATGTCAGCAAAGCATTTCTGACGGGCCCTAAGAATGTGAGTGTGTCTGTGTGTAGATGTGTGTGTATGTGCCTGTGTGTGTGAGAGAGAGAGTTTGCTGAAGACACTGACACGGACTCCTCTTAATGAACAGAAGAATCTGGATTTAAGATTTATGGATTAATCCCTTCTGGGTCTGAAAATACCAGAGATCTATACTCCAAGTCGCAAGGTCGTAAGTTTTGTAATTTAAATGAAAGGGTTTAAAAGGTGACAAATGAACAAAGCTGGGTTTCATTACGGACTGATTCCTATGTACATCTTTTAAGATTTATTGCAGTATAATCCTTTAGTTAGGGGGAAAAAGGAAAGCAGTAATGATTAATCACTTTTAATGTTGGTGTCTAGAGCAACTCTCTTTCTATTTGTTATTGCCAGGGAAGAGCAGCTCCTCAGTGTGGGCTGAGAACATTGTTCTGTTGTAGGAATGAGATGGCCTAGGGAGCCCTGATCTTTCTCTTTTCCTCTCTTTCTTGCCTTAAAATGACTGCAGGCTAAGTAACCACAAGGCCCTGGTTAATGCTACTGTGTGCTCAAAGGAATGTTCTAGAACAAGAAACAGGATGCAAAGAAACGAAAAAAAAAAATGTACACAGCAAATATAAAGGCCAAGTTTTAAAACAAATTACATACAGCAGCATGATATATTAAGGCTTAGGAAATATCTTTTTTTTTTTTTTCTCACTTGATTCACGGTGCTTTCTGCATAAACTCTGCTGGTGTAGGCTTGCAAAACATATAGTCATGGCCAGCTAGTAGAAATGGGCTAATACGGCTAAGCCCTTCCTCCCTGAAGGAAAAAAAAATGCATAGAAATAAGGCTTAATTTTTGGCATTCATGTGATCTTTTGTCTTTTGGTTTATAACAAATGGCTTAAAATGACTGATTTTTCTTTTGTGGGTCCAAGACCAACAGCACCACCAACAATCAATGGTAAATACACAGCATGGAACAAAGTAGAGACTGCGACTGGTTTAGCCCTGACTGCAGATTCACACTGCAGTCCTGTAAAAATTTTTCAATATTGGAACCTGATATCGCTGCCTCCATGTCAAATGTCTTTAGCCACATGCCTTGCCAACTATTAGAAAAACACAGACTGGGTTTAATCAAAGTATGCAAAATTACTTCATATTTTAACCCAATATGTTGAGTTGACCATGGTTCATCATGGTTCAACACAGCATATGGAATTAACCTAAATTTCACTTAAAATTTAGCCGACCACGAGTACAATCTTTCCACAAGGTCATAAAATGTCCAATATGGTAATTATGCACAAACCATAGCCTTCGATTTCTGTTCTTGACTGACAAGTTGATCTGATGGGGATTCTGCTTACCGCAGTTGTAAAGAGTGGCTATTTGCTCCTGTTGTTGCTTCTGATGCTTTCCAATCAGTTTAAACCAAGATGTATTACTACCTAGTTGATGAGCAGTTTTTTTTTAAATACTAACACTAGTATATATGGTAAAAACATTCCTGCCATAGACACTGAAATCCTGATAATTTACACATTATAAAATTTGATGTGAACAGGAACATGGCCTGAAAATGTGACCTGTATCTGCATGGCTTTATGTGTTGTACTGCTGCCACATTGACTGATTAGGAAAATGCATGAATTAGCAGAGGTTCAGGTGTTCCATTTAAAGTGGCCAGTGAATGTATGTGTTCCAGTTTCTCCATGCACACATGTATTTTGTTGCTATTCTTTATAAAAGTATGACTTAAATCTTGTTGATGTGCTCTTCTTCACTATTTCCACGTTTACCAGTTGATTTTATATTTGCATAAAGTCTATGAGACATTTTAATCTGAAACACACCCATCAATTAGCTGGTTTCTATTCATTTTACCAAAAAAAAAAAAAAAAACACTAACAATTATATTGTCACTGAGAAAACACCATAATGATTGCCTTTCTTTGTCACTCAGTAAGCCTTCACCCCACTTCCTCCCCCTTGTCTCGTATCCCTCTCTCAGCCTCTCCTGGGGGGAACCAAACCCAGTGGAGTGAGAGCGAGTCCAGGGCAGGACATTTGGCAGTAAAGTGACAGTAATGGTAAGGACAATGAATTTTGTGTCTGGCAGTCATATGGGGAGACGCTCGGCTGGGCTGACGGCTCTGATTAAACCACTGCAGGTAGAGAAAGGGGTGGAGAACACAGTCATTATACTACACAGCTCTTTCTTAATCACACTTCTGGCAAAAAAAGTAGGAGAAGAGAGAAAAAAAAAAAAAACAATGAGGCAAAAATATCCCAAACCACCAAATTAAATGGGTTTTCAAGTTTAATTAAAATTTTAAATTTTTTACAAGCATTTTATTGCATTAGGTTGAATACGGCCTGTAAACTGTAAAAGAAACTGACACATGAAATGACTAATGAATTGGTTTTTAGAGATTATTGTGAAAGATAGAAAAGTAGAGTATTGCATGAGCTCCTGTATTTTTTGTGTCATGTCTAGGTTAAAGGGGCTCAGACTGGAAAATGTGCCAGCAATCACAAGCAGAGTATGGACATAAAAAAATCATTTAAGTAAGTAAGTAAGAAAGTAAGTAAGTAATTAAATAAATAAATAAATGAATGAATGAATAAATGAATAAATACATACACAAATAAAAATTTATATGATTCATACTGTAGATTATTTTTATGCTCAAAGAAGCATTTAAAATTTTAGAAAGATAAAAAAAAAATAAGGAAAATGATATCAGTAAATGAAAACATATGAATACTGTCATGTGTAATACTCTCCTCCTAAATGAAAAAAAAAAAAAAAAAAAAGGCTGGCAGATTTGTGTCCCTCTCCTTCACCATGTCTTTTTGCAGGGCATGGGAATCTGTGTGTCCTCAGACACCAAATGCGGACTGACAGATAGCCTTGAGAAACAAAGTTGGGAGTTAGCGGCGACGGTGTGGAGGCTGAGCGAACAGGACATGCCATATACACCCAGGCTAACAATGAACATATGCTTTGTTTTCCTCATGCCAACATGGAGCACTTGTAGCCTGGAGAGAGAGATGTGAGATTTGCTAGAAACAGCTGGAGCGAACGGCCTGCTGGCTATTTTCCTGTTTTGGAGGCCACGTCATTTCTAATGTGTGTGTGTTTTTGTAGTAAGTAATTATAAGGTTCAATTGGTGTCTAAAGGTCTACACTTTCTCTTAAATCATTTGCATTAAAATAATTCATTATGACTGGAAATTTTGAAGGAGTAACCAGAAATTTACTGCATATTTAGGTGTGCATGAAGAGAATAATAAATATGACAAATATTAAAAATTTTGATCAAAACCCAAACCTAAGCAATTTTAATCATAACTGTAAGTAATTAGCTTAATTGTTTACATCATGTGAATCAGAATTTTTCTACAAACTACTTTTCAGATATGGAAAACAATGGCTAAATATATCCAAAATACTCACCAAATTAATTTTCTTATCATTATCTAAAAATTAGCTTGGTGTAATGCTGCAAAAAGAAGATGGGAAACATGGAGGGGTTAGTAGGTAAGACTGCTGTGTACAACAAATGTAGTCTTCAACAAACAAGCTAGAGTTACGTTTTTAAGAAGATGAAACCATAATTGAATTCAATCTAGGGTCTACAACAGGAACACAATAGTACAGGAGTCCATACTTACCACACCTGGAGTCAAGGTGTATTTTTGGGAGGAAGAAACCAGAGAATCTTAAATGCAAAAGCAAAAAAATAAAATAAAAATTATAATTTAGGAAACTTTTGGCAGTGCTGGCTGTAGATTTACTGGGAAAAGTCACATCCAGAAACATTCTTGTGTCTATTCGATTTAAAAAAAATAATATATATATATTTCAATAATCCACCACAGCTTCAACCAGTTTGATGAAATGGTTTAGCCTTACATGCTTACAGGAGCTGTACCAGCTCATCCCACAGACTGCAAATTCTCACTGTAAATGATTTGTTGCAGTGGTGTGACACAAACAACTAACACCGTTTTATATTTCTGTATGCATATCAACACCAGTCAGGTCCACTCTGAGGGTGTTGAGGCCTACACACTCACAAAAATGGCATAAACAACCCAAACAGGCACTTTGTTAGAACAGAAAAGTTTTTTATATTTTTATATTACCCATATCTCACGCTGAAAATAATGTCTCATTTTTTTAAACCTAATCTACACTTCATTGGCAAATGTATTCACTCACTCATCCAAATAATTGAATTCAGGTGTTCCAATCACTTCCATGGTTGCAGGTGTATAAAATTAGGCACATAGGCATGCAGACCGCTTCTACAAACATTTCTGAAAGAATGGGTCACTCTGGGGAGCTCAGTGAATTTCAGTGTGATGCCGTGATAGGATGCCACCTGTGCAATAAGTCCTGTCGTGAAATTTCCCCGCTACTAAATATTCCACAGTCAACTGTTAGTGGAAGGCGATTGTAGAGACAATGGAATGGGTTTCCATGGTCGAGCAGCTGCATCTAAACCTTACATAACCAAGTGCAGTGCAAAGCAACGGATGCAGTGGTGTAAAGCATGCTGCCACTGGACTAGAGTAGTGGAGGTATTGTCTGACTTCATTGTGCCAAGTGTACAGTTTTGTGGAGGGGGAATTATAATGTGGGGTTGTTTGTCAGGAGTTGGGCTCGGCCCATTACTTCAAGTGAAAGGCACTCTTAATGCCTCAGCATACCGAGACATTTGGGACAATTTCACGCTCTCAAGTTTGTTGGAACAATTTTGGGATCGACCCTTCCTGTTCCAAATTAAGGTCCATAAAGACATGGGTAAGCGAGTTTGGTGTGGAAGAACTTGACTGGCCTGCACAGAGTCCTGACCTCAACCCGATAGAACATGTTTGGGATGAATTAGAGCAGAGACTGTGAGCCAGGTCTTCTCGTCCAAATGCAAAGGTCTTCCCCTCACAAATGCGCTTCTGGAAGAACGGTCAAAAATTCCCATAAACACACTCCTAAACCTTGTGGAAAGCCTTCCCAGAAGAATTGAAGCTATTATATCTGCTAAGGGTGGGCCAACATAAATAAATAATATAAACACTATGGATTAAGAATTGGATGTTACTCAAGCTCATATGCATTTAAAGGCAGGTGAGTGAATACTTTTGGTTGTATTGTACACTGTCATTCTTTTGTTATTGTTGTTTTCCATCCCTTTTTTCACCATTAAAATAAAAAGTCAGATGTTGACCATTTGTGAAGTTACTTGGAACTTTCAAGTAACTGTATGTACAGTATGTGCATATTTTCCCTCTTCCACATACATGAGCTCACAGATATCTGTGATTGGCAAGTGTCACAGTAATACAGTGTTGAGATCACTGACTCTTTGGTGCCTGATCAAACATACAGTAGAAATCCAGAGCTCAAGATCCAGATGTTCTGAGAATGATTAATTTCTCAGTTAAGTGGAAAGGGAACACTACAGGACTAATAATGACCATATCTGTGGTGTTCAAGGTGTTCTCTTTCCACTGATGGACAAGGGCCTAATAGCATTAGCAGCTGTAGTATAATCTAAACCATTCACCCGTATGTAGGTTTTTCTAATAAGATGGTCAATGTTATATCCAGAATGGGTCATCCTTATAAAGTGGTCAGTCTTTTCACTGATTGAGGTGTAAATGCACTGAAGTATCTCAGTTTCATCTGTCACCTTTAACAAATACCTGATTCATCTCTGGAAAAGCTGGGTAATTAGCTGATGAGCTGAATCAAGAGTGTTTGAGCAGGGAAACATGAAGAACTGTGGCCCGGCAGTACAAGATTTGAGTAAAACCGGTGTAGGGTATGGGTGCAGATTGGAACCTCCCCCACATGGCATTAATGAGCCCCACCTGTCCTCTACATTAAATACCACAGTGAAGTATGGGAAATGTCATGTGCAATTAAAAGTGCTGATACTAAACGGCAGAAATCAAATCAAGACACTCTGCTCACTTCAAAGAAATGGGGGGGAGAAGTAATGGGGCTCTCATTTTCAAATTTACTGACTAAGTTTTTTATATTTCTTTCTCTCTCTCTCTCTCTCTATCTCTCTCTCTCTCTCTCTCTCTCTCTCTCTCTCACTGTGTGGTAAAGAGCTGAAAGTTTGCTGTGTTGTGTCTTTTTTTTTGTCAAGAGATGTTCACAAATGGTGTCAGAGTAGGACTGCTTTTTCTGCATCAGATGCTTATGTTAAAACATTAGCATTAAAAACCATTTAGGTTCTTTCCCCTTGTGCCATCAAAACTGTTCTGGCCACTCAGGGCGTGGCTCCGCAGGGCCTCTAGAGGTGTGTTATGGTGTCTGGCACCATGACATTGACAGCAGACCCTTTGGGTTCTGTGGGTTGTGGGGCTTCCATAAAAGGGATTTGTTTACCCAGAACATCCTGTGGGTGCTTGAGCGGAACGGGATCTGGGAAGTCTGGGTCTTCGCCTGCTGGGCCTCATGCATGGCAGTGTATGGTGCACTCGGCGTTCTGGGGCCTTTCTATCATGGAGGGCACTGGCTTTTTCAGGTGATTTGTTCTGCATTGGCTTTACTGTGGGCATAAAATCATCAGTGTCGTTTGATTCACCTGGCTTTGGTGTTAGTGTTATGGCTGATTGGTGTAACTCTTTCCATTTATGAGCACTAATCAACTTGTTTTCTACCATCTTGTTTTTCGAAAGGGATCAGTGGCCATGTTGGAGCAAGCATGGATGGCAATGCTTCTTACTGTATATATTATTTATAAAAGTAGTACAGGAAGGCTTTACATCTGTCATCATCACATACCTGTTTATAACATCACTTTTAGTCAACATTTTGATTTTCACGCATAACAATGTGCTGTCAGTTTGGGTATTTTACATGCTCTCACCTCGGAGTGCTACGGATATGTTTGTTCTAATGACCTGAGTTTTTATCTCATAGTGGTGCTTCACATTACTTCTTTAATTAGCACCATGGTTTGTGAACATATGAGACAAACTGGTTTTTGAACACCCCGATGTTCTGTACTGTGGATTCTGTAGATTCTGTAGATTCAGTACTGTAGATACCTTTTGTGAAGTAATCCATGCTGTGTCACGTGATTGTTTGTGTTTCATGGGGATTTGGGCACATTTTAGCAGCATTATGGTTGTAGAGTGACGCATATAGCCATGCCCACTTCAAGGGCAAAACATTTTGATTTCATTTATGATGCAGATTTAACTTCAGGCAAATACCGAAGGACTGGCAAAGTTTCATTAAAATCTGTCCAGCCAGTTTTGTGTGATGTTGTAACAAAATCATCTGGACAGACATACAGATGTACAGACATACAGTACAAACAGAAATGTTATAGGTGTTAGGCTCCCATATTTTGCCATTTCTTTAACAGGTTAACATGGGTCTCAGAGGTCCCCTAAGTCTGTTTGTTAATGCTCCATCTGAAATAGCCATCAGATAATACATTCCAACCAGAGAACGTTAGAGCTATTCAACAAGCCGGGGAGGTTATCTTCTTATCTGAGGTCACAACCGGTGGAAAATCTAATTGCCATGTTTAAGCCTTAATACAAAAATGGAAAAAAGGCAGGTCCATCTGTATATCTACAAATGACTAAAACAAACTAATTGTGCAAAGGTTTTACGTTCTCTTCACAAAAATAACAAAAATAGATAGAAAATAGATATAAATAGTTAGATATAATTAGAGTTGACAATTAGAGTATTAAGTGATATTTAACTTTGCTTACAGCAGGTGCTGCTGGAGAATTTAATAAATCTTTGTTGAGCAGTTGTACTGTATGTGTAAATCTGAATATTATAGAATATTCAGTGTATTTCTTTCATTCATTAATGATATACAGCAGAAGGTAACGGATAATGTTTGGTCACTGAGATTGTTAAATAATCAAGGTCTATAATTAGAGAGAGAGTAAGGTGTAGCAGTACAATTGATCCAAATTTTTAAAGATTTTTCCCAATGAGAGTCTTCATTGAGGAAGTAATTAGAGACTGAGCAAAGTCTCCATCTCTACACAAACAATGAGTATTTAATCTAGTACAACCTGAATAGAATAGAAAGCTTCTGTGTGTGTTGGCATTGTCTTATTCACAGCTAGTAAGCCACTGTTAGTAAGCCACTTTGTTGATTGGAAGTTGTCCAACCGAAGCTCAATGCAAGATTTATTACACAACTTGCATAAAAAAAAAAAAAATAATAATAATAATTTAAAAAAACACCCCAAATGTTATTAGCTATTTTCTATGAGATTCTCTGAACTCCAAACAAGCACACTCTGATCTAGTGGTGAAAGACAAATTATAATCATACATCATTCACAAAGCCTGAAATGATATTTAAAGATAAATTTGCTAACCTAATGAGCGTGTGACTGCACTTTGCCTAAAACCCTGTTCTCCCCTAGCTATGAGCTTGTGCACTGGTCTATACATCCTAGTATATGTGCTGAGTGAGCAGTTCCTCTCACTGCAATCGCACTAATTGGGCCTCTCTCACTTTCACCTTTAAGACCTTAGTGTGCTCATACAGAAAGGCAAATAAGAGTGGAAAGGGGGGAAAACACAAGCCTTAAATAATGAGTTTCCTCAGAAACTCTGAAATGTAACAGAAAAGGATGACATTTCAGTTTGAACCTGGCTGACTTCTTAACAACGCGCAGACAAAAGGAGGCCCGAATGCTGTGCTTCGCCCACCCATTACTCTCATATAATTTTCTGTATTAATTCCCATCTTTGATAATGACAGGGCCTCTCTAACCCACCTTGTCTCCCTAGAAAAGTACTCACAGTTCTCTGAAACAACTTTACAGAAAATAAAAAAAGAGAGCAAGAGGAGGGGAAAAAAATTCCCCACCGTTCAATCCATGCAAACGTGTCAAGACCTCTTTTGAATGAATAATGGTGAGTGAGGGTAAATAAAGCAATATGACCAGAAGGACCAGGAATTCTGGCAGATAAGTGTCAGCGGCAGAGTAAAAAATGAAGCATTTACCTGTTCGTAATCTAATTTCATGATGGCTTTCTGTAGATATCGGACCCCGCCGTGAATAAGCTTTAGTGCTTCTGCTGCTGGTCCCCGGTGAGAAATCACCCTTCTCCACCAAGGCCATCTGGGAGAGAAAAAGAGAGTGAGCGAGAGAGCGACCCCGCCATCAGATCAACAGCTGCCTCTCTGATATTTGGTTACTTATTCTCTCTTCCAAATATTTAGGCGATATTACGTATCATTTTCATATGCATCTGTTCCTCCACTGCGATGTGGTTTAAGGGAGAACTGTGACAGGGGAGAATGGGATACAGAGAGATATATTGGGCGAGCATTGTATTAATATTCATGAGAATAAACCGCGACTGTTAAAAAAAGAAATACAAAGTGTTAAAGAGAAGAAAGCCAAACTCATTTTTGCGATTTCAGATGCAATATTTGGTCACTTAAGTCTACAATGAGAAAAATATACAAAACAGATTCTGACCCGTCAGAGGCACAGCTTCCAAATGTGAAAAAAGATGTGAATCTACACGGCATTGGGCCTCTCCATGAATTTGGGATACAGGTTGGATTTTATATAAAATATGGTCAGAAGAAAGTGATGGAGTGAGAAGGGGGGGGGGGGGGCAGAGAGATCATGCTCTCTGTATTCCCAGGACAAAGTCATGAACACTTTACAACTACAACAGTAGATGTAGGTTTATACTAATGCTAGACCTTGCCTATATTAATACAACATAGTCAAATTCAGAACTAATTTGCATTTCAAAGGAATGATTTGAATATTCACATTATGGTTTGGTGCAGGCTAGGCACTTTTTCTTTTCTTGCTGTTTCAAAATCTTACTGTAATAAGTGTCTACTAATAATATATACACTACTTTGTCAAGGTTTTGATTATGTAGATTGAAATAAAGAAATTTAGAACAATTGTTTACTGTGAACGGCAAAGTGCCCAAAGAAATAATTAAAAAAATTGGATGTTTAGATCTCAACCTTTGCAGCATCCTCATTTCCCCTCTCATCTGATCCAACCACACAGCATTCAGCATCACCAGAATACTAATTACCAACCTGATCATCTGAACCTGTTTCTCACTGGTTTATGCTTTTAATTTCAAATTTTTTTATGCATAAAAGATTAATATGCCATTGTGTGTCTTAATAAACAAACAAACAAAGCATTCCTCTGAATCTTGGAAGGTACAGGGTCTGTTCTGAAATGAGAATCAAAAGACCTCCAGGAAGGCTGGAAAATGATTCCTCAAGACTACTTTTAAAAAAAAATTAGAAAGTCTGACTCTTTGGAAGCAAAATATGAAGAAATGAATGGCTGAATGAGGATGGCTCAAGGATGAATTTTTGTTTCATTCATTAAATTTTATGAATCAATATTACAAATACCTCTGTAATTACAAAAAAAAGATTTCATGTGCTACTATTTTGAAATGTTACTGCAAATCACATTTAATCAAACAGCATTTAATTTAAGAGTGCATTGGCTCTTTTAGTCTTTTTCAGAATATTGACGTGGTGCACTTGGAATGCAGCAATAAAAATGAATAAACCTTTGCCTCAGCAACATCCAGAGACTTTGAAAACAAAGAATCAAGTCACACACACACACACACACACACACACACACACACACACACACACACACACACACACACACACACACACACACACACACACACACAAAAAAAAATGAAATCTGAAATATTTATTAAATAATGATGGGAGTGTGTTGGTAAAAAAGAGGATACACCCAAAAAGAAAATTTGCAGGAAATTATGTCTATTATGGGTTGTTTGTCCCCCAAATTTGGAATTTACATTTGGAAACTTCTTAATCAGTGTGGCTCATAATTTAGAACATTATGGGATAACATTACATCAAGAAAAGTTACAGCAGGAAAAGTGCTGGCTCTGTTACACTGTTTCTTTTTTCTGCCATGGTTTAGACAGAGACTTTGTGAAAGTAATGGGACAAACCATCCGTGATGTCATCCATACTGTAGGTTTTCCTAAGAGTGGTTTTGAAGCCCAACTCTGGGAACTTTGGTAGTCACCATCTTGGCAGGAGTTGAGTCTCCCTAAACCCCAGTTAATCCTTAAATGAGCAAATGGGTGAAAAAAACGAAGTCGTTCTGTTATTTGGAACCTGCATCCCTAACTTGTGTATACCACCCACAAGCTAGCAAGCTAGGATTGAGTTTAGCTAACAGGCTATGGTGGCTAACATTCATTCATAAGCTAACGCATTTGATTGAACTTCATGCACCATGCCCTACCCGTTTTGCCATGTCAACACCCACATTTATTCTGGTGAGTTAAAAAACACTGATTTCAGATAGCTAGTTAGGTAATGTGATGCAGAGTAGACAGCAAGCAGTTTGTCACCTGCAATGCAACTGTCACTCAAACTGTCCACGCCCTACAGTTGTCATGAATGTGAAATCAAGCTAAGGAGACCAAAGCCATTTTTTTTTGTACCAGACTGCAAACAGGTTTATTTCTGTGGGTGTTTTAACTTAGGTGGTCTTTGGGGACTGACTTACTTTTGGATGGAGCTCCCAGTGGACATTTGAGAAATGGCATGTTTTGGCGCTTGGCTTCATTTTTAAGAACTAGAGGTTGCCACTTGGGTTCATATTTTAAAACCTTGTCTGTAAAATTCGGTTAGGAACCAGGACTCATTATAAATTTCTTCAGTGGAATAACAGGTTTGTGTTTATGCACACAGCAAAATCATCAATGTTAAGTTAACATCTTACAGAGTTTGAACTCAGTTGAACTCAAATGACCTTTTTTCTTGGGCCTTGTTCCTTTTATCATAGGGATCAGAATATTTCCAATTAAATGTTATTAGTATAGCGCTTTTAACAATTGACATTGTCGCAAAGCAGCTTTACACAATCAAAAGAATGATTAAAATTTGTATGAAATGTGAATGTCTATGAATCAAAATGATAAGATTGTCCCTGATGAGCAAGTCGAGGACAACGGTGGCAGTGGCAAGAAAAAACTCCTTAAGATGCCAATAGGAAGAAACCTTGGGAGGAACCAGACTCAACAGGGAACCCATTCTCATGTGGGTGATAATGGATAGCAGGGATTGATCTGCAGTCATACTGTGTGTTAGGAGGCTGAAAGTTCAGTATAACAGGAGATCTGTTTAAGTTAATATGAAATCCAGTTCATTATTGGAGGCTCAGGTAGACTGTAGGAAATTCCAGTCCTGAACTATCGAGTGACTGCTGTCACAAGTCCTCAGAGAACAGCTGTCAGCATCAGCCTAGGCCAGGACCATCTACGTGAAAAAGTGGAACCACATGCATCCCAAGCAGATTACACGGGGCATCCATGTGACAAGACCAACATATTTCGAGAATAATTGACCGAAAAGATATGATAAAGCTTTTATGTTGGATCCCCATCTTGGCGCAACATGCCCATTTTTCCAAACAGTAGTGACCAGGTGGTGGTGGGCTTGAACCCCTGACCCTCTGAGCAGCAACCCAGAGCTTTAAACTCCTGAGCCCTCATTGACCCCACTCAAATGAACTTTGAAAATGTTAAACACTGGAGATTTTACTTTACAGAAGAAAGTGTGTGGATTATTAATTTTCCATAGACCAGTTTTGTTTGCTGATGTATATGAAATGGTTGTTGCTACATCCCTCCGTTTTCTGATTTGTTTATTCCTGTTTTGTTTGTTTATTGATACCAGTTATATTTTGGATGTATGGCATTTCATTTTTGTAAAAATGCATGTCAATGAGAAATGATTCTTATTTAAGACTTTTACATATGGTGACCAGCAGTGAAAGCAGAAACAAGAAGTAATGAGACAAACTGATACAAACTCATTACTTGGCATATGGTGTGAAGCTTGGACTGCACTAGAGTTTAATTTAATAATTTCAAAAGGAACAGCAATCAGTTCCTTTTCCAGCTGGAACTAGTGTCTGAGCCATGCTGTTATAAAAATGAATCAACATATGACCAATCAGAATTAAGGATTCAACAGACATTAATAAATAATCAATAAGGTAACAAAAATATTATAAGAGTTTGGCTATATTGCAGTCTGTGATATTCTTATCATGAAGAATCTTAGACATTTTAACACAAATGGAGCAATAATTCTAGTAGATACAAACAGAGAGAGAGAGAGAGAGAGAGAGAGAGAGAGAGAGAGAGAGAGAGAGAGAGAGAGAGAGAGAGAGAGAACTGTCTTACAGCATATCCAAGCTCAAGCCCTTCCCTGACGAATGGAATCCACAAATCCCACATTTCAAAGGAAGAAAGAGAAAATAAATGTGGATTAGCGTGGCTCACTCTATCCCTTCTCTCTTTTTCTCTTCCCATTTGTCACTTTTTCTTTTTCTTCCTTTTCTACACAACAGATTAAACACATGAACAGATTAAAGAAGCCTTGAACTCCAAGCGTAGATAATTGATTTTTTGTCGTAATTGAAGCGATGATGGCTCATTTGAGACAGCGAAAGATTTAGTCGCAGAATGCTGCTCTTGTTTTTTCTGGAAAAGGAAAATAAATCCCTCCAAGTCGAGCACTTCCGGGTCTCCAGAGAGGCCACTGGAATCCACTTTAGAGTCTGACAATACTGCTGTGAGGAGTTACGCAACTACAGAGACACGGGATGGGATGCGCACGCAGTGTGCCACTAGTAATCCAAGCAAGTAAAGAGGATTGATCCGATTTTTTCCCCCTCTCTGATGAAGAAGGGAAAGATGAAAGTCATTTAGAACAGAAAAGAAAATTTTTGTGTGTGTGTGTGTGTGTGTGTGTGTGTGTGTGTGTGTGTGTGTGTGTGTGTGTGTGTGTGTGTGTGTGAGAGAGAGAGAGAGAGAGAGAGAGAGAGAGGGAGAGAGAGAGAAGGAAGTTATACAAAGTGTGATCTGTGATATATTATCTGGGATTTAAAGCACTATGTGGTTACGTTTTGTTTAATTTCATGACTAGGAAGTCCTAAGAAATGTTACATATATGATTTGATGATTGTGGTATCTTTTATTTACTTTCAGAAAATTCTAATATCAAATCTAAGTAAGATTCCTTTAAACATTTAAAAAATATATACTCTAACCTATTCCACAAACATGTCTTGAGGTTCAGTTTAACAATTTTTAAAATAACAGGGTTGGGTTTGGAGTGTAGCATTAGCAACTATGCAAACTGTAGTTGTTAAAATGTTGCCTGTGTTTAATCAGTCTTTTATTTTACACAAACATACATACATACATACATACATACATACATACATACATACATACATACATACATACATACATACATACATACATACACACACTTTATGGCCAAACATATGCAGACGCTTGACCATGACATATGATGTTCTCTTTAAATAATTTCTCTTCATTGGAGTTAAGATGCCCAAACATGTTCCAGTATCACAATGATTCTCCGAACAAAGTGAGCCACATGAAGACATAGTTGTCAAGGTTGCAAGTGTATCACCTTGGAATCTGAAAAACTGACTGCACTTTAGGCTTCCTCGCTCAACAGGCTTTTGTCATGCTTTTGTGACCGAATATGGACAAATACTTACAGGCATACTCCAGACAATGGGAGATTATTATAACAGCAAAAGGGGAATAAATCTTGAGTTGGATTTAACAGGGAAAAATGTTGAAATGCACCTTCACATACATTTCCTGATCAGAAAAAATGCATACTCTAAGATTTCTTTTAACTGCGTCTAGATTTTTTTTTTTTTTTGCCATATAACGTTGCTGAGTCTAGACCCGACTAACTGAAGCAACCTCAGTTCATACCACTGCCTCCAGAGGCTTGTACAGTGGACATTATGCATGATGGGTGCATCATTTCAAGCACTTCCCTTCTTACCCTGACCATCCCATCGCTCTGGAATAGGATCAGTCTGGACTCCAATGTCTGTTCTATAAGCTCCCTAGAAAATTTAAGCCTTTTTTTCTGATTAGTATTAGATTAGAAGTTTTTTTGTTCTTATGACCATACAACTGTTAAATTCATAGTTGTTGATTGTTTTTAACGATACATTTTAGCCAAGTGTTTAAGCGATCTCCATTCATGATTTTTTTTTCATCCACATTTCTTGACTTGATGCTTCAGGATTGACCTTCTCAGGTTCTTATAAAGTGTTGTAGGGTTGTTTTAACAAATACATTTGGATGTGGTCAGGTGCCCTTAAATGTTTGAACGGTCATGTAATATATTTATTAACTCTTCATCTAGCGTGACTTAGACTAGGTTAAACTACTTGCTTACCTTTGCCCATGAAGGAAATGGGATGTTCTTTTTTGTGACTTTACAGGATAACTGTTTCAGGAACAGTAGCTCATGTTATGGAATAAAGTTATGGAATGACATGTACATACTTAGAAAGTTGGTACATCCAGTGTATCTTGTTCTGCCTCAACAACAAGCATGATGTTCTTTTGTTACAAATCTTCTCTGCAGATCATACACCCTCTCACACATATTAAAACACCCATCCCACACACACAACTACTACTACTGTATGCTGCTAGCTGCTTCAGCTGGAAAAGTATCCTCTTAACTGCTCCACCATGTGTACGTATCAATTACACACACACACACACACACACACACACACACACACACACACACACACATGCGCACGAGCACACACACACACACACACACACACACACACACACACACACACACACACAAACCAGTCATCCATTTCCCTGTCACATGACTTGAGGGGACAGTGCACATTAATAAATTCATTTCATTATTATGCATGGCTTCATATTCTGTATGATGGATTTAAGAAAACACAAATCATGCATTTTCTACGGAGGACAAACAAAGATGTGTGACAACACCGAAATAAGAGATGATCAATCACATGCTAATTTATTTACCTCCCCCTCTCTAACTAAACCAGTGTCTGATATGATGAATCACAAATATACACTCCATATGCATATATGCTTAAAGTAACCAAAACACACACTGTCTAAAATAACCCAATAAAGCAGATACACTGATGTTGACCGCATGTAGTAAAATATATTTTTGACATTATTGGAGTTGCCTGAGTTATATGTCATGTATAGTTGAGCTAACGCCATTATATAAAATGTTATTCTAATGCAGTGTGCATGGTGCAGTTAATAATGGTGGCAACTTATTTAAAATAAACTCTTTATTGATCAGAACTAATGCAAATCTAGGCAAACACCACCTTAAGGTCATCTAAAATACTCCCCAAAGTATTTCCCCAACCTAATTAATGCTAATCAATTGGGTGACAATTAACTGATTCATACCCAGCATGCACTGGACCAGTCCAGATGGCCAGAGAACTCTTCAACATATCCCCTGATTTAATACACATTTAACACACGTGCCGATACAATACACATCTCTGTCTCACAACCATGTTTAGACAATCCTCGTGGTACATCTCACACATTTTCCATGCTAATATTTGTTCTTCCTACACAGTATATTTTCCCAATTTAGGACATGTTCTACATTTAATCTGTCATTCTCTTAATGTTTAACTTGAGTTTACATGTGTAATTCCATGAATTAACAGGGAATAATGTTGAACTGCACTTTCACATACACTTCCTGATCAGAAGAAAAATGCATATTCTAAGATATCTTTCAAATGCCTCTGGATTTCTTTATGATATCTTATTCATATGTGTAAATGATTTCTCATGCTCTCAGAACCATCTTTTGAGTTCTGGAATAAACCCGTGCCATCAGATGGAGGGGAAAAAAATCATAGATGGGATAGTCTGGTCATTCAGTGCATTCAATTCATCGGCTGACATAAATTTTCTCCATATAACATTGCTGAAAATAGAACTGACTAATTGAAGCAAACACAGATCCTACCACTGCTTCCAGAGGCTTGTACAGTGGGAACTATGCATGATGGTGCATCATTTCCCAAGCACTACCCCGACAGTCCCATTGCTCTGGAGTAGGGTCAATCTGGACTCCAAAGTTTGTTCTTTAGGCTTCCAAGCAAATTTAAGATTATTAAAGTCACTGATTAGTCTCAATAACAAGTTTTTTTGTTCTTATGACCATACAACTGTTTAATTTCATAATTGTTGATTGTATTTATGATATCATTTAGTCAAGTGTTTTAGTGAAAGAAAAAATATCCAAATTAAAACATTGTTCCTAACCTTACTTATATTCAAATGATAAAATTGTCAATACATTTTTGTATTACATAATTTTTGTATTGTGTTTTGATGGTGTGGTTGGGTATCCCAAATTATGTTAGAGGTATTTATATATGCTAAGCAAATTCGAAACAATAAAGCACACCAGGATTAAAGCAACAATCAGTTTTAACTAATGAATCCCAAGGCTGGACTTTATCCTACTTTCTAGTAGAATCTACAGTATGATTGTAACTGAAATGATTTTCAAAATCATGGTTTTTATAGCAGAATAAAAAGGTAGACTATTAGCAGGCAATTAAACCTAACCAACAAGTATATATTCTAGTGGACTGACAGTGACAAAAACAGATTTTCCAGCTTTTCTCAAGTGTGCACCATTTGAGAAAGAGAGAGAGAGAGAGAGAGAGAGAGAGAGAGAGAGAGAGAGAGAGAGAGAGAGAGAGAGGTGAGAAGATAAGGGAGAAAGAAATCACACACCCAGGATATATTGCCTACAGACATGAATATGCGAGAAGTCTGAATATTCCACAGGATTCATCACTAATGTTTCTGCCAATTACAAGGCATGCCATGCCCTTGATTAATGAATATTCAATGCTGACTGATGTGCAGACTCAGGGCAGCCCAGAGCCTCTGTCCCCATTTTACTGTCTCATCAAGCCACAGGAGTGGACACCTTCATCATCCCACTGAAGAGCTTGTCAGCCGTAAGACAAGCTGCTTCATAGGGTTGAACTAGTTAAATATGTGTTATATGAAGGTGTGTTAAAGTGATGGAATACTCCCCTGATCCAGAGAGCAAGCATTAAAGCATATTAAGTAGACATTTAGTCTTGTAAAGGAGGAGCCTTAAATTGGAAAGAAGACATAGGGGTAGTGCCTAGAAAGAGAATGAGGTCTGGGACTGTGCAGCATTAAAGCAGAGAGCTGGGCCTGATTAATCTAAAATTATATCATGAAATCTGCAAAATGTGGGTGAGGGATAGTGGGGAAATTTTATCAACCATGAATCAAAAACAAGTACCTCGTACTGTATTTGAAAAGAAGGTTCTAGGTTGTCAACAGAAGTATTAAAAAATACAAAAAAAAAAAAAAAATCATAATCATTATCTTTTTTTTCGGTGCTCTCGTTAGGGCTTGCCACAGTGGATCATTTTTCTCTAATAATAATTACTAATAGCCTACAGAACAACAAGTATAAGAATTTAATTTGAGTAATTATATCTTGTTATATTATTTGTATACTTATACTAATCACTCATAACATTTAAAAATACATGTCTAATATTGTGTAGGTATCCTTCGTACAACCAAAATAGCCCTGATCCTTCAATTCATGGTTCCCTGAGATCTCTGAAGGTGTGCTGTGGGATTTTGCACTAAGGCATTTGCAGCATATAATTTACATTACGAGATGGGGTATCCGCTGTTTGGATTTGTTTGTCCAGCACATGCCAAAGATGCTTAACTGGATTAAGATATGGCCAATTTGGAGGAGTCAATACCTGAACTCATTGTTGTGTTCCCTAAAACATTCCTGGACTATTTTTTGCAGTGCAGCAGTACACATTCTACTAAAAGAGGCCACTGACTTGGATGCCTTTAGGTGAGGCACTTATGGACCACTGTTGGACCACTGCCATGAAGGGTTGAACTTGGTCTGCAACAATGCTTAGGTAGGTGGTATTTGTCAATGTAATATTCACATAATTCACCCAAGAACATTGCCCAGGGCATCACACTGCTTACAATGACTTGCCTTCTTTCCATAGTTCTGTACATCTTAATTCATTTTCCCCAGATAAGCAACTTACAAATACCTGACTGTCTACATGAAATAAAAAAAATATATTCACCATATACAGCCACCTCCTTCCATTGCCCATGGTCCAGTTTTGATGCTCATGCACCTATTGTAGCTACACGGGGGTCAGCGCGGACACTCTGACACACCAAGCCGTGGTGCACTGTATGTGACTTTTCATTTGTGCTATAATATCACATAATTTGTGCTATAATATCACAAATTACTGGAAACAACAAGGGCTAGCCATCACTTTCCATGTGTTTCCATGTGTAAGTCCTAAAAATATGCTGTATACATATAATATATGTATAAGCAATATGGCTGTGCTGATGTTGGTACATTGTGCCAACATAAAATATTAACAGTGCAAAACAACAGAACATGCTGTCTAATTTCTCATTTCTAATTGAAAGACACAACATGGTAAGCAATAAATTCTAATTTTATAATAATCTGTTTAAAACCAAAAAGGACCAGACTCATTGGGACAAAAACAGAACAGGTGAACACATTAGGGTCAATACCTAGTGTAAGAAAGAGATTGAAGACAGGACAATAAAAAAACACATCTCTTGAGTGGTACAGTACAAAACTTTGCATGTTTCAATCCAAATGATGTTATACCCATCCATGACTGTTTTAGATCATCATTAGCCTTTATTTATTTATTTATTTGGGTGGCCCTCCCTAGTTGGTAGGTGTGGGAATAGACGGGTAATTAAATAGTCCTGCTTTAAAAACATGGGATTGACTTTGAGTTCATTGTTGATTTTTGAGCTGAATGGCATTTAATTACTACTAACAGTCTTGGCGGGCAATAAGAAATCTTAAATTGACAGGTTATATGCTTATACAGTTACTGCACAAATAACTGATCATTGCGATGTGGTTCCGTTTATTGTGATTATTTATAGACATTCCTCACCCTGAATATATAGCTGTTATATCTGTTGCGGTTATGGCGTAAAGTTGACAGCTCGATGCTCAGTTGTCATTCTCACATTGTGGGCAATTTGGCAACACCAATTAGGCTAACCTGCATGTCTTTGGACTGTGGGAGGAAACTGGAGTACTTGGAAAAAAAACCCACCAAGCAGGGGGAGAACATGCAAACTCCATGAATACAGAGCCCAAGGAGGGAATCGAACCCCAACCCTGCAGGTGCAAGGCGACAATGCTAAAAACTAAGTCATCATGCCGTCTATTGTGTTTATAGATAAGGCTTACTTCTACATCTAACAATATTGATAGTGATGCACAAGATAACTTTCATGCTGCCAAGTAACTATAGATAGCCAACAAATTGCACCTAAAGCTTCAGACACTGTATTGAAAGTGCATATAGGAACTTTTATTAGATTTCCTACAAGAGGAAATTAAACATACGTAAATTTGTAAATAGTCTGATGGCTCTCTGTGGACTCATAAACTATAATGAATTAAACTGGTAATGTTTATGCAGGCTAATCACCTAATTGTGCTAAGCAATTCTCAGCGGAATGAAGGGGGTTAATGAACCATTACAGCATAGGCTTCTGATCCGGGTCCTGGTGAACTCCCTGTCCAAGATTCAACCAAGTGGATATATAGGAAGGTTGAAAAAGGTGAGCAGAGAGTTTGCATTTACCTCCACACTAGGGTAAATGAAGCTGTCCATGGTGCTGAAACAATTCGGGTCAAAACACAACGTACAGAACACTATACTAGCGTACTTCGTAGTATCTAGTATATGATAGTATGCTGTTTAAGGCGTTTACGCAGTCTCATGGTTACTTATTTCCGATTTGTCATAGGAAGCAGCAAGTAAAATAAAAACTTAGCTTGTTTTATTTATGCCTTTAATAAACAAATGACAAGTAGGATTAAAAAAATTGTAGATTAGAATAAAATCAAAACTAAAAAATCAAAAATCACTGGGTAAAAATGCCTAATTTTTTCCATATGCGTTTTCACTAATAGGGAAAAAAAAAAACCTCTGTAATAATACAAGAAAAGAATCCTGAAATTTTTGTAGTTCATTTTATTGTGCTCACGGTAAAACACACAGTATACAGAGAGTATGAAGAAGTAATAACACCCCCCACCACACACACACACACACACACACACACACACACACACACACACACACACACACACACACACTCATTAGCCTCACCCCTGCCTTTAACATGCCATAATTAGGAAATAACTTTGGTCCGATTTGATTGCTCTTCATTTGCTCCCTCCCCAATGAGTAGTGATTAAATTATGCATATAAATAAGCCACTTACTAATTAAACGAGCCAACGGGCAATTATTATTCAATTGTATGTAATTTCTTCTCATTTAAAAGGTAAATGAAAGCTGAGTGTACTAATACAGCATGCCTCTATAAACGCCCATTAAAACTTGAGACCCTAGTTGATTACTGTACCTGTAATTGTGATTGAATAACTTGAAAAGCGTTTAAATAAAAGCACCCTAACTGAGCAACACTTAATGTGGAATTTCAATATTTAAAAGTAGATCATGTTCTATCAAGGTGTGTTAGGTAAGATGGTAAGATGGCAGGAAAAGACATTTCTGTTGGGTGGGTGATGAACAATGCTGTCCTCTAGAGGAGAGTATAACACCCCCCTCCCACCCCTCTTTAGTGATGGCAAATCTACACGATACAGCTGTAGACGGACCACAGAACAACCACTGCTGCAGGAAACCTCAAAACCTTGGAGGTTTAGTGTGCATGAAGATAATCAATGTCTTTAATGATTACAAGAAAAGAATAAAGATATAAATAGTTTAATAGGTCTCATCCAAGGCGCAGCCTATGAATAGCCTCGGGGTTTAAGTCAATGAGAACAATTTGCCACGATCTTATTCCTACCACGGCGTGGCTTGTAGTCGGGTCAGAAGCCAAATATAAACTAAGACTAAGCTAGGAAGAGGCTGTGTGGACAGCACAGGACATGTGGTTAGGTGCATTATATGACATAAAGGAATCTATTCCTGGCTTGTTGTAATGCATGATTTCTGCGTCAGACTCGTGTTTGTCGCCTCCTGTCGCATCTCTCTCTCTCTCTCTCTCTCTCTCTCTCTGTCGGCTAAACTGGTCCGGCAGTGACGACCTAACCCGGTGTTAATGAGCCCATCCCCCAGCTGGCCAGGACTCCCCAGCTGCTAAATATCGCTGTAGAGCCGAAAATGAAGAAGCGCAGAGCCGAGCCACGGGGCTGAGAGTCTCTCTCTCTATATTTACGGAATAACATGGAAGTTAAACGGGATTTGTTAAAAAGCTTTGGGCCATATGTAGGTTCATGGAAGAATGGCCCCGCCCTTTACCTTTGTACTGGTTGTACTGGTGAAGGCTGAGACGCCTAACTGATATTAATGATGGCCTCATGATATATCTTAAACAGATATTTCAAATCAGACAAGTGTCTTCCTATAGATAATAATAATAATAATAATAATAATAATAATAATTATTATTATTATTATTATTATTATTATTATTATTATTATTATTATTATTATTATTATTAAACATAAACAAATATTTGTGTCTATTTTGTATACAATTTATAAATATTTCGTTTTATATATATATATATATATATCGATAAAATAGAACGTGGATAGATAGATAGATAGATAGATAGATAGATAGATAGATAGATAGATAGATAGATAGATAGATAGATGTACTTTTAAGATCTAAATATGGAAATAAAACGTCTGACTAGCAAAAACACTTTGTTTGTTTGTTTGTTTGTTTGTTTGTTGTTTGCTTGTTTGATCGTTGAATATGTTTTCCTCACTCACTCACTCACTCACTCACTCAGATGAAGTTGTCTCCTAGGCAGAGGCCTATATTGCAAGCATCAAAGCAACTTAATGAATTGGAGATCGTGAAACGCATTATAAAATCACACAGCAAACTCGGTCTCTGGTGGGTATTTCCTATCTGTCACCCTTTCCCAAAACTTGATTGGTGGTTGTCATTGGCGACGCGGGCGATGACGTATCTAATTCCAGAGCACGTGGGTGGCGAAGAGCGGCGCTCCCATAAACAAAGACACATTGGCGCGGCGCGCTAGTCTGGAGCGGAGCACCGCGGACGCCTTGCTTTTCTCCACTGTCTTACCGGCTCTACTTCTAGCTCGTACTGGACATTTTCACTCCCGTATATATATATATATACATACATATTTTTGTCCCAGACTGAGAGTGTATGGATACGATACAACTTTTCTGATGGTGATTTAAAGGTACGTCATCGCTATGTTTTTTTTTTGTTTGTTTGTTTTTGCCTGCATGCATTTCCCCACCTGTCTTTTCTTTAAGCTGCTGTGTAGATGATCGCAAAAAAATGTTGGATACGAATTTCATAAATCTATGCACACTAGGTGGTTTTGAATGTTAAAGCGAGAGCTGATGTAGATGCGGAGGTGCCATTGCGCGCAGATACGAGTGAGAGGCACTTGCTCGAGTTTTGCTGGTTTACTCTGAACATCCAGCAAACAAGCTGCAACTTCACCATATGACCCATTGTTGTATGACACATGCGGTGCTAAATTTGCTTGAATTATTATTACCTAGTGTCCAGATAAATCTTGCATTAACTAGTACAGCAGTTATTTAAAGTCCATCCGGGCATTGATGGAAATTGCAAGTGTCATTTAAGCAATATGGATTTTTCTTTGTTCAAAATATAAAACTTGACTTATCTCTCAGACTGATCCACTTTCTTTTTGAATTACACATTATCAAGGCTGTAATGTGGCTTTGAAGTGACGGATTACAGTTAGTTTAACGTTGTCAGTGCTCAATGGTAACAGGTTTAACTTTTTTCATTCAAGTATATTGGCATTGCTCATCTGAGTCAAAAGTTGTGTTTTACATCAGGGAAGCGATTCCAGCAACCGGACTGCTGTTCTTGAACCCTGTTTTGATATCTGAAGCTGACAGCATCGTGCATTTTGAGTGGCGACCAAGAGGAGTCCCACGGTTGAAGGTAATGAAATCTGAAAGTATATATTTTTGCAAAATGTTGAGGCTGTAAAGTAAGAGAGATCAAAGTTGCAAAGTTGTATAAATGGGCATTATGTGGACTTTATTTAACCAAACCAAGGCAATGTGAAATATTGCCTAAAGTTAAATCAAAACTTGGTCTTTGTGTAGTCTATCTGCACTGTAAAAGTTATAATAAAACAGACATTTTGTTCTGCAGCAGTACATGAAATATTTTCAACTATGTTAAATGTTCATTAAAGGGTTCCTTGTATATCAATTTATTTACCATTTATCAAATTATTTTGCAGCCATGCCCTGCGTTCAGGCTCAGTACGGCTCGTCGCCGCAGGGCGCGAGTCCTGCCTCGCAGAGCTACAGCTACCACACCAGCGGCGAGTACAGCTGCGACTTCCTAACACCCGAGTTCGTCAAGTTCAGCATGGATCTGACCAACACAGAGATCACGGCCGCCACCACGTCTCTACCCAGCTTTAGCACGTTTGTGGACAGCTACAACCCTGGCTACGATGTGAAACCTCCGCCGTGTCTGTACCAGGTGCCACCTGCGCACGCGTCCGAACAGCCCTCGATCAAAGTCGAGGATGTCTCCATGCACGGGTACCACCACCATCACCACCACCCGCACCCTCATCAGCAGCAGCCACAGGCTCACCTGGGCCCACCGTCGGAGGATGTGATGGCACACTCTGGTTCTGTTTATTTCAAACCGTCTGCTTCGCCACACGCGCCTGGCGGCGGCCCTAACTTCCAGGTGCAGCCGAGCCATGTGTGGGAGGACGCAAGCTCCCTGCACGCCTTCCACCAGAACTACGTGGCGGCTGCGTCGCACGCCATGGAGCAGCGCAAGAACCCAGTGTCGCGCCTCTCGCTCTTCTCCTTTAAGCAGTCGCCCCCGGGGACGCCCGTGTCCAGCTGCCAGATGCGCTTTGACGGCCCGCTCCATGTGGCTATGAGTCACGAGGGCCCAGGCGCGCACCGGGCCCTGGACGGTCAAAGCTTTGCCGTACCCGGCGCTGTGCGGAAACAGGCAGGAGTCGCCTTCCCTCATTCTCTGCAGCTCGGGCACGGACACCAGCTCCTTGACGCGCAGATGCCGTCGCCACCATCCAGAGGATCCCCGTCCAACGAGGGTATGTGCGCCGTGTGCGGGGATAACGCAGCGTGCCAGCATTACGGCGTTCGCACATGCGAGGGATGCAAAGGCTTCTTCAAGGTGAGCGCAGTTAAATTGGTCTTAATTAGGCGAAATTGACAGCATTGGGGCATTGAATACCGGCCTAATCATTAGCACTGTCCTTAGTGTCGAAGTGTAACTACATCTATGGCACCTGTTGACTCTCTTATTTTACTCCCATAAGGTTTGTTTGAGCAAAGTATAAGTATTAAAAAGTGCATAGAATTTATTATTACTTTAGCTGATGTATTTGCACAGACGAGAGCTGATGAGCATAAGGAAAATCCCAATATACATTACTGTGCTTAATGAACCATCCATAGAGTTAATTAAATACTATAAGATTTCACTCATCGCTGGATAAGTTCGTTTAAATTTTTTTTCATTTTTTTCTGAGCTTTTTTTATTTTATTTTTTATAATACAATACATCCCTGTTATCTCGGTGATGATTATATTTATCTGAGAGCTTTTCAAACGAAGAATGAAGAAATGTGTGCACAGACTTTAGTTGTCATTATATAAAATAAGATGTCTTTTCTCTTTCTGTTTTTGGATCACCCCAGCGCACTGTGCAGAAGAATGCGAAATACGTGTGTCTGGCGAACAAAAACTGTCCTGTTGATAAGCGCCGGAGAAACAGGTGTCAGTACTGCCGCTTCCAAAAGTGCCTAGTTGTCGGGATGGTTAAAGAAGGTAAATATTGCTGAAAATGAAAAAAAAAAAAACGATCATTAAATTAATGCACAGTTTTCGAATGTATCCCATGCCCACTGTATCTCAATCTCCATAAGCCGTAATTAATTGTTTGGGACTTTTGTCAACACCTTTCTTGTTTTGGCAAGTAAACTTAAATGACTGTTTAGAAACGCTAATAATCTATAATCGTATTTGGATCAAATTATGAAAAATAATAAACATTTAGTCTTATAAAAAAGTTTAGAAATTCATATGACTATTTTTATTCAGTTATTCACAAGCATTGCATTTTTTTGTTGCATTTTATAAATACAGTTGTTCGGACTGCCAGTCTGAAGGGCCGAAGAGGTCGTTTACCCTCCAAACCTAAAAGTCCACCGGATGCGGCTCCTCCATCACCCCCAGTCAGCCTCCTAAGTGCGCTGGTCCGAGCTCATGTGGACTCCAACCCCAACATGTCCAATCTGGATTACTCGAGGGTGAATCTCATTTTATTGACTCTTAAGCAGCATTAGTTTACAAGAGTGTATAACACTATCACTGACTGAGTAATGACTTAAAGTTCTTTACAAGAACTTGGCGGTAGTTAATACAGTATTGCAAAAGTTAACCAACACTATGCCATGTTTAATACAATGAGCTTTGTGCTATGTGATCCAATTCATGTGAACGGATTTTTTTTGTTGTGGCTTTTTTTAATATAAAGTTTTTATTAAATTTAAACATAACGTAAATATTTCCAAATTATGCGTTATTAACTTTATGTAAATATTACAAGAAGTCTGCCTATGGGCTTATTAATACAGGCTCAATAAAACAGGTTCATGCAATTTGGAAGCAGGGCACTGTTCTGCCTAGTAAAGGACTTCAGTGATTTCACAGCTGATCTATTTTTAGAAGAGATGCCAATTAAGCCGCCACGTTGTTTGAAACAAAAATTGCATTTGCAGTTTCACGCGGGTCCTGATTACCAGCTGACCGGGGATGACACGCAGCACGTTCAGCAGTTTTACGACCTGCTCACGGGATCGATGGAGATTATCCGCGGCTGGGCCGAGAAGATCCCGAGCTTCACCGAGCTGGCCAAACAGGACCAGGACCTGCTTTTCGAGTCCGCCTTTCTCGAGCTCTTCGTTCTGCGCCTTGCCTACAGGTAAAACAACAACAACAACAACAACAACAACAACAACAATAATAATAATAATACCAAATATTATACACATAAACATAATGTCTAGGTTCTTCTTCTTGGTTTTCTCACTATTATTATTATTATACTCTCATACAAGGTTGCAACTTAGTTTTCTAATAAAGAAAAAGAACATTTGATCAAATTACTTTTAACTTTTAAAAGTCAAAAAGCAAGTAGCACAACGAGTAGCATTAAATATTAATAAGGCTATAGTGTCAGTAAAATAAGGCACTCAAAGTACCTTGGCATGTCGCTGTATGTGTACCCTTATCGTTTCCACAAACTCATTAATTTTTTTTACCTTACACGCGAAACCTTTAAAAAAAAAAAAAACTTTCTGGGTAATTGATAAACACTAACGTCGAAGGATGGACACTTGAGAGGGTCACTCCAACAACAAGCACTGGTACAGTTCAGAACCCTACTGTTCAATATTCTTGTGATCTCTTAACATGTAAAGTCATTTATTGCTCTCCTTTCAGGGAGCTTGTGTTCAGTGTGCTGCTTCTCCTCGCGTTGTAATGCTGATGGAAAACTCAGTTCAGTGTGCTCATTTTTTTTT
>JAAGKR010001412.1:46697-121057 GCA_011419295.1 Clarias macrocephalus
GTGTGTGTGTGTGTGTGTGTGTGTGTGTGTGTGTGTGTGTGAGAGAGAGAGAGAGAGAGAGAAAGCCAGCAGGGCAGTAATCACTGTGTAAAAGCAGAATAAAACACTCAATTCTGTTTTTTATATGAAGAGAAAAACAAAAGTCTTTATTCATCCTGGAGGGAAATCTTATTACCAATGGCTACAGAAATAGAGACGAGTAAAACAACAGCAGTGCGTGTAAAATAAATCAAATGCAATAAATACATTTTAAAAGAGCAGCAGGCTACAGTATTATAAAAGTAAATAAAAAAAACAAGATATAAGAAATACAAGTGCAGAAAGTTACAAGATCCTGAAAATGGTCTTATAAGCTGCATAATTTGGCGTGTTCTGTTGAGAAAAATGTAAGATTTTGCAGACACACTTCTCTTGGATAACATGTACTTTATAAACCTTTTTTATTTTTATATTAAGTGGGTCACATGACCTTAACGCATGCGTTCACTTTAATAACTGAAAAAAGCTCAAACTTGAGCCTTCAGTCAGCCGAGTGTTATTTCTTCATCTCTCTCTCTCAGCTCATGATGTCGCTCTGCTGGTTTATCAGTATTAATGATAATTCATTACATCAAGCTTTTGAGTGAAATGGCACAGGATTGTAAACCCGAGATGCGCGGTACACCAGCGGGAAAACTGGATACACAAGCAGTTTAGTCTAAAGTCAGTGATTAGCTCAGAGTGCCGAGTCAGCGTCTCTTAGTACAGATCCGTATTTGTGCCGCTCGGGTTCTTGCGCGCCTCGTCTTTTGATCCGGGTTTATCCTGTTAAATCTGCTCCGTCTCTACAGACACAGAGGAGACGGGACGCCGCCGCGGCTTTTTAAATGCTAAAACAAGAGTCCTCATTATTCCTGGACAGCTGCCTTTTTTTCCTCATGAACAAACCCGGACGAGTCATACGGCCCACTTCAGGTTTCCGCCACCTCCTCTGATCTGCTGCCCAGACCCCTGCGTGTGTGTGTGTGTGTGTTCTAAAAGAGAAATGGTGCAGGTCCTCTGTAGTGGATAAAACATTAACTCAGACAGCTTGCTTTATATTTGATCTATCAAGATTTTGGGGGGGAGGGGTTAAATGTGCGTGTAAATGTGCGCACGCAGAAATTTCAGAGGAGAAATTTCAGCGGACTCGAGCACGGTTCCCGAGCGCAAAACAACTCAGACTTTGGGTCAGAAACGATCCGGGGGCCCTGATGTGAATATGCCCAAATTAGCGTTAGCAGCACGCACCCCTGTGCTCGCACCCGATCAAATTTAACTCAGCTCAATTTTCTGAGGCGGTAAAAAACATTTGTGTTTTTTTATAATCCTACAGGAGGGACACTCTGAATTATTCCCAGACTGGCATCCTGTGTGTGTGTGTGTGTGTGTGTGTGTGTGTGTGTGTGTGTGGTAGGACTGAATAATTTACCATTATTTACCATTTTATTTATATTTGTTTTATTTGTTTATTTATATTTGTTTAAAGGTTAAACTCTCATATTTGAAGTTATTTTGTATTGTTTAAATTCTTCACTCGGAGAAAACTAACTGCATTTAATTAATCCTGTCAAATCCAGTTTAGCTTTTCAGAAAAAAGCTAATGTATAAAACTTTAGAGTCTTGGCACATTTTTTTATCGACTCACATTCCGAGCTGACTCATGTGTTTTTATTAGAGACAATTGTGTGTGTGTGTGTGTGTGTGTGTGTATGAGAGTGTCTGTTTTGTGAGTTGTGTCTGCCTTTTACAGCGAACTACTTCCATCATCCTTCTCATAAAACACGAAGCTGAACATCTTCTCCTCAGCAGAGTGATTTACTGTAACGAGAAAAGAGGAAGCGTCCTAATATAATTCCGGGTAGCCTGATTCAAAACAGGATGTTACTGACACACGTCCGATCACCATCAGGGATAAAAAGTCACAGAGAAACAGAAGTGATGCAGAAGCACGTCCGTCAGTCAGCGAGTCCGTGACGGCGAAGTATAACGAGCGCGACTCTCTAAATCAGTTAGAACTCGGTTTAGACAGTGTTTGATCCAGATGTGCTCGGGTTAGGATCACCTCCTAATCGGATGACGAGTCGTTTTCAGGAAGCGGATCAAACTATTATTATTCGTTGCCACTATGTGTGTTGTTCTACTTTTTGTATTACTTTGAGTTTTTTTGTTTTGTGGTCTCTTTAAGACAGAGAATAGATACTTCAGGAAGAATCCTGGAACTTCCGGTGCTTTCTTTTACTCTGGGGAAGATCCAGTGATGATAGGAAATTGTCATATTTGTCATAAGCTTCAGCGCGATAGAGAGAATCCGCTCGAGGGGACGGAAAGCAGCGTGACCACAACCTTGATCATTTAGATTGGTGTTTTTTTTATGAATGTTTTTCATTTTATTTTTTTGGCGTTCAAGTCAAACCGGGACATTTGATTGTGCAGAACACAGTTATTAGAGTAAAAACTTTATTTATTTCTCTGTATAATACCCTACTACACTAATCTCAGTGTCTCACTAGTGCTCGAACAGCATCAAGGTATAAAGTTTTATTGATACGCCCGAGTTGTGATCTGTCTGATTCATGTCTAAAACACCGGGCTCCAGAGAACTCCTGAAATCACTCAAACATATTGAAATGGTTATAAAGGACTGAATAACTCCCAGTCGAGTTCCTGTAACGTGCAAGTGGTGCAGGTGAATGATTGTGTGTTCATACAGACAGATGCGTCTCTTCCGAAAAAACTCTGGTTATTTTCAAGGATCAGAGCTCTACGGAACCCCTAAAGGGACATGGATGGGGGGGGATTTTATGGGGGTGGGGGACATGGGAGGAAACGGGACATAGGAGGGAATTTTTTTTTTTTTACTTTTTGCAAGATCTCAAATCTCGCAAATCTTGCAGCGTTCAAATGTAAAGATTTAAATGTCTATTGTGTTTCATTCACCAGAAAGTCCCGGGTTGACTCGAACACCCACCGTATTCTTGAAATAGTTCGTGTTAAATAACATTTACAAACTGTAGTTCGATTTGATTTGATCTTCTTCCGTCTCATCTTGGCCAAAAATGTAAAATATCAAATGGTTGAAAATTTACAAATAATTTACTATTATTATTATTATTATTATTATCATTATTATTATTATTTATTTATGTATTTTTTTGTAGGTTTTTCTTTACACTATGATATGTGGAAATGTGGAGGAAACATTGATGTACATTTATTAATCATATTTATGTTTAAATGTTTGTTTACATGTTTATAGTGCGACAGATAAACATTCTGATGGACGCTCGCGTGTATTGTAGTGAATGCGTGTAGCTCACAATTATTAATATTGTCAGTCTCTGACTTTTTCTTTTTCACCACTGTTTCTGTGTCCTTTGCATTTGTCTTGATTTCCACCCGAGGAAATGACTCAAGACTCAAGACGAGGTGGAGCTTAGACCCAGCGTGTCGAGTCAGACACACGTGTACTTCCTCTACCTTCTCCGTAAGCGCGTTAAGTCGAGCGTATCTGTACGAGCCAATAGAAAACGGCTGCTCTTGAGACGCGCGCAGGGTGTTAGGTTGCTGTAGACGAATAGGTTTAGCAACTAGAGAAAGAAAGTCATTTCCAAATCTCATACAGAATCAGTCGAGTCAGAGTCTCACATCAGTTGAGAGTTTCCTGCTGTTCGCTGAGTGTTTTAACAGGAAATCCTGACAAACCTTTGAGTGAGGTGTAAAGTCAGACATTCCTCCAGTGCTGTCACTGACATCACCACACAAATCTACACAAATACCCACAATGCAACAAGTTTAACTACACGTTTCTGATTCTGATTCTTGTCAGTAGGCCTGATCACCTGAAACTCAAAACTAAAAGTTTAATTTAAAAGCTAAAAGCGTAGCGGTTAGCACTGAAATCGATCGCTGCCGGTGCTGACTGATGATGTGAGCGAGCGCCAGAGGTGGGTAGAGGAGCCAAAAAATTTACTCAAGTAAGAGTCTTCAAAATAATACTACTTAAATAGAAGTATAAAGTAGTCTTTTGAAAATATTACCCAAGTAAGAGTAAAAAAGTAGACTTTTTACTCAAGTACTGAGTAACTGTTTCATCATAATGTCTGATTTATAATTTTTTTAAATTATGTAAGCAGCCCAACAAAATGATAAAATAATATGCAAATTGCGAAATTTACAAGTAATAAAATAAATGAAATAAATCTAATAAAATAAATAAATAAAACTAAATATCTTTACAAAATAGCAAATGAAGGAACAAGAACCACAAATTTCCTAATCTCCCTTTTTTCACAATATAAAGTTTTTGAAATAAATCCCTACTGTAGGTAACATATGTATGTTTGAACAGTGTCGACTATTTCCTGTGTAAGATATACTGTACATTCAGGTGACCTGCAAATGACTCAGCAGAACAAATGTAAGAAAATTATGTCTTTTTTAGCCTCTAGTTTATTTGCTAATTATATATGTAACGATTAAATTAAACATTATATAAAACCGCGACATGTTTGCTTCACGGTCTACCACTGCTGAAGACACACCCCCTCCCCCCTTCTGTGTGGTCATGTGGTTATTGTTATTGCGGCTGATTGGTCAAACAGAGTCATGTGATCATTGTTGCTACATCTGATTGGTGAAACACAGTCACATGGCAAATCCACCGGCTGCATTTCTCTGGCAAACACAAAGAATATCGAAAGTAAGAGAATAAACGGTTAGAAAAGTAACAAGTCGAGTGTAGCGGAGTAAGAGTAGCATTTCTTCTACACAAATCTACTCAAGTAAAAGTAAAACATATGGTGCGGTAAAACTACTCATAGAAGTAATTTTTTTTTTCAAAAAGTTACTCAAGTAAATGTAACGGAGTAAATGTGACTCATGCATACGCAGAGGCAACAAGAATCATGAATTTCGATCTGCACATTTTCATCACACACTCGTATATATCTGATCTAGAAGCGTGTGCAAAAGTGACTCAGATCTGATCTGAAACACATCAAGTTTGTGCTTTCAGACAGCCATAAAAACATGTAATGTGTGTCACATTAGGGAAAAAGTATAATGTGAATGTAGCCTTTTAAACAAAACTTTTTAGGTGATTCTTTTCTTTTGGGGGGGGTTTGTGAGTTTGCCAATTTATTCGTAGAGGTAACGCTGTATCATCCACACACGGGACTCAGTGAACTTTCTGCAGAAAGAGTGAAGATTCTGAAGCTGAAGCAACGGCGTGTTGTCTGTGTTTGATGTATCGTCGAAGACTCACCGCTCATTCGTGTTCATCAGAGTCAAAAGAGATGTGTGCTTGCACTGCATTATGGGCCGTGTTCACACACTCTGGATCTCCAAGAACGAGAACAACAAGCGCTAAAAATAACAGCTATCGAGACATCTGGCTTAAATGGAGTGTGTGTGTGTGTGTGTGTTTCAGTGTTCTTTCATTGAACTTGTTTACTCTTAAGGAAGAATACTACTTTTAGCTGGACGAAGGACGAAGCAAAAAATCACCAGTGACGCAAGCGTACATGTCTGCCATCTCTGTGATGTCGTTAAACATCACAGAGACGGCACAGTTTTCGTCTTCTGCTTCTTCTTCTTCCAAGAAGACCCGGAAGACTTTCAAAGACCCGGTTCTGTCTCTCTCACACACACACGCATCTTCCTGCCTTTTGATTTCGACAGGTTTGTTTCTTCGTGTTCGCTGAGCCTAAGCTGAGCTTTTTTACGTGACAGAAAAAAAACAACAACCAGATCTGTCTTTTTTTTTTTTTTTTTTTTTGGGGGAGAACAAAGAATTCAGCCTGGAACATCTGCCGCGCTTAACTGCTGCCTAAACAGACGGCTTCATCTGCGTGTTGTTTTTGTTCAAATGCCTCACACGAGAAAATCGTCCTTCCAGGCACGGCTCAAGAGGTGAAAAGGTCACCACGGCTTTATTCCACGCCAGCAGACCAGTTCTGAATCTGGATGCGACCAGATTCTTCGGAAATCTCTTTCCGATGCTTTTTCGTTTCTTTAGAAACTTGTTTTTTCTCGCACTGACCTTGTGGAGCAGATTTCATCATGAGGAGAAAAAGCATGAAGGAAGCTGATAACACGCTGCCGGGGTTTCACAGCAAAGCCTACAACGATCCGTTTCCTTTGGCACAAATGCTATTTCTTTCCACCTGCCTTTTTTTTTTTCAAGTTTTAAATCCGCATCTTAAAAAGCCTTAGGATTTCAAGAAGCGCCTAAACCTTTCAGAACGTTTCATTACGCCTGGCTCGAGTGGAAAAACTTGGTGTGATTTGGATAAACAGAAGATGCAAAACGGCTGAAACGCATGCAAAACCGCCTGCTTCAAAGAGAGCAGTATTTAGTTTAAATGAAGCCGCAGGTTTTGGACTTAACCGCGCAGAGCCGCCAGTCATCGACTTGAGTCTAATATACACAACTTTTTGTTAAACCTCTTTTGTTAAAGTTTTTTTATTTTGTTTGGTTTTGTTTTTCCTCCTCAATGTGGTCTGAGCCAGTTACCACACACTAACCAGGTCTACCCATCACGTGACACATAAACCACATAAGGAAGCACAAAGGCTAACACGTGCTTCCTCTGAGAACCGCCATGAAGCGCGTAGAATGAAGGTGTGAGATTTCAATCGCACACTTTTAAGTGCGTATTTAAAAAATGTACAGCCTTTGAGATAAACTAATGATTTCTTCAAAATCGATTTCCCGTTTAAATTTCAAAGTAGCGTATCTTCTCATCCCGTGGGCCGATTACGATGAAACTAACCCTGTACGTTACCTCAAGCTCAGTCAAATACACCTCTGAAAACATCATTAAAATTCGCTCAGTAGTTCTTACGTGATGTGTGCACAAACAAACAGACAATCAAAAATTCCTAAAACCATCTTGATGTCTTCTATTACTCATCAAACATCCCCCAAAATTATTTTTTCACAAACATGTTCGATGTACAGACAACTTTACAGTTTTGTTGTATGTATAGAATGTTGCGCACTATTTATAATCTTGTGTATGTATTATTATTTTCTTTTATTTTTTTCTGTAGTGTGTTTGAACCTTAGTTCTATCTCGACGTCCAAACAATAACGACGTCTCTGTGAATTTGCTTGAGCGGAAGTGCCTCAGTAACTCACATTCCACACATGCCTTTCGCTCGGGCCCCCGACCGACTTTAAACAGCTCGGCAGCCTTTTAGAGACACACGCCGTTTCCTGTGGTGTTCTGTAGCTGGGGGTTAGGAGTGTTTTTATTTATCTCAGGGAACTGCTGTCGGCTGAAGTCAAACACACGACGCATACGAGGCAGGCTTGTGAAACCGTGTGCAGTGCGTCGACAACCTGATTATCACTGATACCGCGATACACTCTCATCACTTTGGGTCGCATAGGGTGCAGGGATGATTGAGGGGAGGGGGGAGTGTGGGCGTGGCCAGACAGGGGTAATATGAACAGAAGACATGTAACAAAGAAGATCAGAAAGGAAATGCATAGGGAAAGGTATCTATGTCAGGGTTTAACCTGGAGACGCCAAGTTTTCCACCTCAGTCACACTAGCCAGGAGGACGTTAGCTACGATACACTCATTCTGTAGGAGACACTTCGTCCCAGGGACTCGGCTTGTACTGACGGCGCGCTGGAATTTACACGCCGTGACCCCAACACTAACGTAGAATTGGCGTAAATGTTTGAAAGCATGCAAGAAGAGGACGAAGAAGAAGAGCCTCGAGGCTGAAATGAATCGATGCAGTGCTGTTTAATATCACAGGAGACCTGAGGCATGTTTACTCTGGAAAAGGTTATTAAGTAAAAACAGGGACAGGAGCACTTAGAGTGAATGATAGTAGATAGGAGTTATTTTCATTAAATATTTTTTATTTTATCAGAATAATCGTTTGCTGTTGATGGTGCTGTGAGTCTGTCTCCACAACTTCAGTCAAGTAGAGGGAAAAATTTATCATAAAAAAAAATATTATATATGTAAAAACAAGCAAAACAAGAGAATTCTTTACAAATGTGAATTTTTTTCTATTTTTATTTTTTTAAGCAATATCACCCAGTGTGTGTCTGTGTGTCTTCTGTCTGTGTCTCTCCTGTCTACTTGTGTCTCTCTTTCTGTGTCTGTGTCTTTGTGTCTGTCTGTCTGTCTGTGTCTTTGCCTGTCTGACTGTCTTCCTTTCTTTCTGTCCTTGCGTGTCTGTCTATGCGTGTCTGTATGTCTTTCTGTCCTTGCGTGTCTCTGTGTCTACGCGTGTCTGTTGGTGTCTCTGCGTGCCTGTCTGTGTGTCTTTCTGTCCTTGCGTGTCTGTCTATGCGTGTCTGTATGTCTTTCTGTCCTTACATGTCTCTGTGTCTACGCGTGTCTGTTGGTGTCTCTGCGTGTCTGTCTGTGTGCCTTTGTCCTTGCGTGTCTGTGTATGCGTGTCTGTCTGTCTGTCCTTGCGCGTCTGTCCTTCCGCCTCTGTCCTTGCATGTCTGTCTATGTCTATTTGTGTCTGTCTGTCTGTCTGTCTTTCTGCCTGTCTGTCCTTGCAGGTTTGTCTATGCGTGTCTATCTGTCTTTCTGTCTTTGAGTGTCTGTCTGTGTCTATGCGTGTCTGTCTGTCTGTCTATGCTTTGTGTATTTGCATTTTTTTCCCGCAGTATCACCCAGCTCTAACCAGTTTGTCGCTTTTTATTATAATTATTATTATTATTATTATTATTATTATTATTATTTATCACCTGGTCTGAGTTTTTATCTTATTTTTTTATTTGTTATTTAATTGAATACATTTTATTATATCCCCCAACCCCCCCCCCCCCCTCCCCGTGTGAGTTTCTGCCCTAACTGAGGTTTATCTTCCGGTCGTGTCGCTCCGATTGCGTTAGCTGCAGACGAGACCTCATTCACAGCTCGGTATCTTTTGTTCAGGAAGTCAGACACGCTTTCTCGGTCTGCGTTTTTTCCTTTGGTGTACACTCAGTCACTTTAGTCCTGAAACACACCCCTGTGCTATAAGCGCACACTGTCCCAAAAAATACCTTTTCTTTTTTCCATCAGTGTCACTACAAAGCTGTTTTCAGTTCAGATGTGCTCCTTATGTAATGAAACAGCAGGACTAACTTTGATCTGTATGCGTGAGCTTGCCACATTCACTACGGCCCGCCTCGCTTCACCTCGCCGCTTTGGTCCTGAAAATCTTTTGATCGTCTTCCATAAGCTCCATCAGCGAGGAGCTGTTAGCGAGCCCAAGGCACACACCGACAACACACACACACATCGATAACACACACACACACACACATACACACCGATAACGCCATCACCTCAAATTTCCACTGAAACACAGCACATCAATCATTCCTTTGAGAATGTTTTTTTTTTTTCTGATTAAATGTCAGTCGATTGCTCTGGCACACACTCGCGCTGATTCATGAAACAATGCTTATGACTATTCAATTAAAAAATCCCTCGGGTGCAAATTAAGGCACTGAGAGTAGAAAAGAAAAACAATAAACCAACAAACATTTGTACGTCACGGTGTTTAGATAATTAATAAACTTCCTGGGAAGCAAATGTAATTTCACCATATCCTCTAACCTTTAATGTTTTCTTTTATTTATGGCAGGCGTTCATGTCAAACCGGGAATTTCTTGTGAATGAAGCCATAAAACCTTTTCAAGCATAGTTACGGTGATGAGACTCTTAAATAAGCCGCAGTAAAATATTTTAAAAGAGGCAAATGTTTTAAAGAAACCCGTATATCCGTGAATGACCATCTTGGCCGAGGTGATTCAGAGCTCAACGCACTCATTCCTGTAAACATTCAGTGAGGGGAACGCCTGATCCTCAGTTCTCAAAAATCGACATGTAACTGGTCACCAGCTCACAGAAGAGACGCATCTCTACGTGGGAACTGTACACACAATCATTCACCAACACCACTACACTACTTTTACAGGAACTCGGTCAGGAGTTATTTCCTTGACCCTGGTACCGGCCCCTGACCTCGCGCCAAGCCATTTCCACATGTTATAATGATGATAATGTGTGCATTAGTGTAGCAGCGGATTATATAATTATATAAATTATATAAGTTAATAGTGTGAGCAGGTTGTGATTGAAACCTGGGATGAACACAGCATGGTCTTTATCATTACAGAAACAGTTAAAAAATTTTAATCCAGCTGAGAATTATTATTATTATTATTTATTTATTTATTTATTTATTTATTTTTAACACTGAAGAAAGATGAAGACTCCTCCTGTAGGGATCTCATGCGGTGAACGCCCATTAGTGTGGGCGCGTGACCCGACGTGCCTCTCGACGTGACCTGACGTGGGTTCCTCATATCACATGTGGTGTTTATCTCAATGTATTTTTGCATCAGCAGCTCTTTTTTAAAAACATACACCGCACTCGACTAAATCTCGTAACTTGACCTCTGACCGAGACAAAACAAAGTAAACACGTCTCCAACACAGAATTCAGAGACTGAAACCTGATCACGTCACAACTCCTGAGTTCAACAGGGCTGTTCAGAACATCAACAGGGTAGCAACGTCTGACCTTTATATATCTTACACAAGTATTCACTTTAAATCCATCAGCACGCTGTTGTATATCTGCGCGTTCAAGGCATGCTTTTAGGGCTGTACAATTCCTGCTAAAACGCCAATCACGATTTTTCTCACACAATTCTCTCTCCCTTTTTTTTTTCAACCAAAAATAAAAAAGATTTATTCCAAACACACACTGTTTTCCTCTTGTGGGGGGGAAAAAAGATTTGAAGTGAAAAAGCTGTTGAGCATAAATGGAATGTCAACAATAATAATTAAATTGTAATAATTTATGTAAATAGTAATAATTGGACACTCAGCCAACTACAGCACTTCACCACCGCATGTGTTAGTTTATACCGTTATTTTGATTATTTTGATTTATATATGTATTAATTTTATTAATTTTATTATTTATATTTTTATTATTTTATTATTTAAATATTTTTTATTTATATTTCTCTCTCTCTCTCTCTCTCTCTCTATATATATATATATATTTATTATTTTTTTTTTTAATTATTTTTTTTTTTATATAAGGAAAATGTCCTGAAGAGTTTATTAGGTAGTTTGTAAGTAAGGTCATAGTTTATAGAACAGGATTCATTGTTGTCTCAGGTTTTCAGAATCAGGTTGTCAGAATGAACCCCCTCAATCAAGCCTCTGATTGGCTGGTCCTGTCCCTCCACTAGCCTCTGATTGGCTGAAATCGAGCGATCACAGCTTTGACGATATCGAGCGCAGTCAATCAAACATCGGATCGCTGTGAATGAGGAAGAGAGATGAGAGGAGTGATGGATATTGCTCATGCAGCCCTATATGATTTCAACATGTAATTCCTTGCATACAACCAGAAAAAAAAAAAAGCTCACCACCTTGATTTGATGTTCCAGTAGTTCTCGTTTAGGGAGCGACGTCACAACAAACACTAAACTATAAAGTCGAGCTTCTCAACTTGTAAATGAGCTTAGAGCAGAGCACAGACAGCGTACTCCTAAAACACATGAACCACGATCAAATTATCAAACAACTGGTTTTCAACATAATGCTTTATTATTGTCACCCGGCTGACTTGTTGCAGACACGGCGCAGTATCATGATGCTACTCAGTCCGATGGTCAATACAAAAAAAGACGAACACAGAGAACACAATGCGGTTTTTTATAACGAGCTTCATGCTGCTGAGTAGAAGTATAGGTGACACCAGCGTTAGAGTACCGGTTATGAAATGTCACTGCTGTGATTCACTCCTCGAGGTGACCAGTAGATCAGCAGATGTCTGGATCAAGCCTGTGTCTTTTCCCAGGAAACGCCGGGGAAATAAAAATCTTTGTGTCTCTTTTCTGGAGAGTGATGCTAGACAGGGCGCTTTTACTATTAGAATTACATCCACTCGCATGCGCAGGACAAATCATAGTGTTAACCACAGCTGTAATAACAAGGCTGCTGGTGGTTGTGGTGTTGGTGATGATGGTGTTGTTGGTGGTATTGTTGTGCAGCAGCCTCGCGGCCGAGCTCTCAAACCTGAGGCAAATGTTTTCAGTAAATCTAAAAAAAAGTAAAGGATGAAAGGATGAAGCATTTCTTTTATCTTTTCTCAAAAAAAAAAAAAAAACAGAGAAATGAGTCGAGTCAGCACTGTTAGAATCGGTTAGTGAAATGTGCTGGGCTTTTTATTTATTTTTAATTTTTTTCGTTTTTCTGAGAATCTCAGTGCAGTCATGGTGTTTACGTCGCTCTCTGCTCTGTGCGCTGGCTTCCATTAAAACTATCAAAGTTTCCAAGCTTCAGGACGAATAAACAGCTCCGTGTGCACGACTCTCAATGAATACCATCACTCTATCTCTATCCTCTCTCTCTCTCTCTCTTTCTTTCTTTTTCGTTCTATTACTCCTTCTCTCTTTGTCTTGTTTTCCTCCTCTCTCTTTTCTCATCTCTCTCTCTCTCTCTCCTTCTCTCTTGTGCTCTCTCTCACACATCATCTTTCTCTCTTTTTCTTTTCTTCATCTTGTTCTCTTTATCATTCTTTCTTTCTGTCTTTCTTTCTCTCTTTTTCTCCTCTCTCTGCCTGCTCTCACACTTTTCACCTCTCTTGCGTTCTTCCTTTCTCTCTCTCTCTCTCTCTCTTGCTACTCTTTCTTTCTTTCTTTCTTTCTTTCTTTCTTTCTTTCTTTCTCTTATGCCTTATCTCTCTCTTTCTCTTGTTTTACTTCTTAACTTCTCTCTCTCTCTCTTCTCCTTGGAGGAAAGGATGAATAACCTGATCTAACCCCATTTTATTAGCGCTCACACGTCTCCCTCACTCACTCACTGAAGAACTGATTAGACTAGAGTTTACATTATTTACAGATTTATTCAACTTTGGATTAAAATCATTTGTGTCTGTACGTCTGGTTACCTCCGCACTTCTCTCTCTTTCTCTTTCTCTCTCTCTCTCTCTCTCTTTCTCTGTCCTCCATTCTTTCATCATCATATAGAGCTGTGTGTGTGTGTGTCTCCTCCTCACTCGTGTGTCTTAAGGGCCGGAGAAGTGCTGGCTCATCTGGTGAACAGGTGGAGCTTCAAAGACCCAACTTAAACACACAAACACTCCTCACGGTCATGTGCTCACCAGCCGATTTATAGCAGCATATAGAAAGACACACACACAGACACACACAGACACACACACACACACACACACACACACACACACACACACACACACACACACACACACACACATACACACACACACACACACATACATACAGGCCGTTCGTGACTGCTCGTAGTTATTTTTAGGCCTTCCGCGATTAAAGAGTGTTTTCTGAGGAGTGATGTAGTTCTACTGCTCTGTACTCTAGAGTGTGTGAGTGTGAGCAGCTCTGTCTATCTCTCTGTCTGTCTCATACATTCTTACACTCTCACACACTCCCTCACTCTCTCTCAGTTCCCTCTAATTTTTTTTTTGTATGCTGGTTTTAACCATGTCGCCAAAGCAAATTATACTAACAAACAGTTCAGGAAAACAATAAAACAAATAAATTAGCTATAGAGAATTCAATTACGAAAGGCTTTAATAACCCCACTGTGAGTCAGCGTTACTGAACAGATGTAGTAGAGGAAGACGCAGTACAGATTAGACTATATAGATTAGATTGTAGTAGTACAAAAATATTACAATAGATAGTGTTTGATTAGATTAGCCAAGATTAGTGTGATGTCGCTTTCTTTGTTTCTCTCTCTGTCTGTCTTTCTATCTCTCTTGCCGTTTCTCTTTCAGTCTCACTCCGTCTCTCGCAGCGTCTGTCACTCTCTTGCTTTGTGTCTCGTTTTCGTCTTTCTCTCTTTCACTCCTGTAGTGTAGAGTAGTGTACGTTCGCTTGCCGTGTCTCTTTCTCTCGCTCTCTTCAATTCAGTTCAATCGAATCAATTTTATTTGTGCTTTTTATACAAATCAGCTTTACACACACAGAAAAAAAGTAAAGATATCATTAATCAAAGGGACATTCTAATAATTTTGATTTACACATATGTAAGTAACATTATATTGAATTTAATTGAATCTACTGAGGTAAAAATGTAAGAAAACAAGTATAAATCATATGCTTGTCCCTGATTAGGAATCCGAGAGAGGTGAAGTGAGAAGGAAGAGCCTCATCTGAGATGGTCCGGGAAGAGAAACCCACCGTCATTTGTGTGACATCAGAGAGTTTAAGCGTAAATCAGTCTCTGATGTATCCAGACGCTATAACTCTGATAAGTTCAGTCTAACAGGGTTAGACATTAGGGCCTCGGGATCGTTTCCAAAAAAAAAACCATGACCCCAAAGTCTGGTTCACCCTGATAAGTGAGAACACAATCGTTCCGCACCGAGGAACCCGATAGAAAGAGGTGGTCTCAAGAACGGTAGAGCGCACGGTTCAAATCCGACTTGGAAGCATATAGTTTATGAGAACGGAAGTAGATCTTCGTTTAGACGTGACATCATCAGAGCCGTCGGTCTGCCCCGAAATCCTAGCGCTCACGTCTTATCCTCTGACCTTCACAACAAGTGCTGAGGAGAGCGGCACTCTCTACAATTTTATTTATGTCTTTTGTCCGAGATATCAATAATGTTGAAACTTCTCATCTTGTGTTTTAATGGCGGCTCACAAACCTAGTAAGTTCACTGTTTTGGAGAGATCGTAAATACGCAAGGGCGACAACATGAATGCTGGGGGAGTGACGAGAGGGGCACATTTGTTCCTGGACATGATACAAATCAATCATGTCTAATGTAAAAACACCCTGAGTGTCTCTCAATGCTGTGTGTGTGTCTTTATCATTTTCTGTCAGATTTCTTTTTTATTTATTTATTTATTCTCCTGTCATTCTTGGAAAAAAAATTCCATCAGTGACAGAAACTATAATCCCTGAGTGCACTCTAACAGATACTACGTGATGTACGGTGATGTTTATTATAAAAGAGCATGAAAGGTTTGTTGTCAAAGGTGTTAAATATCAAATTAAAAGTTAAAAAGTTATTCAAAAGTTTCTTACATTTATTTATTAAAAAGTTATTTATGTAAAAGTTTATTATTTAAAAAGTTATTTAAAAGTTAAAAAAGTTATTTAAAGTTAAAAGTCAAATCTGGCTTAAAATATTTCATTTCAGCAGTAATTAATAATAAAGTCCTCTATCTGTCCTCCAGGTGAGAGATTAGAGCAGGTCTTTATAAACCTGAACAGTTCACAGCAACTCATGAACAGTACCAAGTACTCCGAACCGCTTCTTAACGGTTCAGTGTGAGAGTCGAGCGACCGACAACCGTTAATGATTTCAGTTAGGGTTTACAGTTCTTGTAAAAGATTTAATTTTATGAGTTCTCTCTCATAAACCAAGGTCCAAATCCGGTCTAAAACCATGCTTCAACATCCAAGTATCAGTCGTTGCTATAGTAACCTGTGTAGCGCAAGATTTTTCGCAAACGTTCCGGTCCGACTACAGTTTATCGTCCTTATTTAAGAAATATCCGAAACGCACAAGGGTGGTGATTTTAGTGCTAGTTATTACGTGATGGAGGAGTTCTCCATGTTCCTCTGTGTGATTGTGCTCGCGTGTGAGGGCTCCTGAGCCAAAATTCACTCGAGCCTGACTTACAGGTCGATCCGTACCGCGTCTCGTCCGAGTGCTGAGAGAAGAGTGGGTGTGCATGGGTGTTTTCATGCCAGCGCTCTCTCTCTCTCTCTCTCTCTCTCTCTCTTACACACACACACACACACACCTGTCTCAGAGAGACGGAGAGATGAAGCTGGGTGATGTAATGCATTGTGGCAGGACTGACAGGACAGAGCTTCATTGTGCAACGTAAGACACAGAAACCTACAGACCACGCCCCTCTGAAGGTGTGTCTCACAATCGTGCATGTTTCTCTTCCACGCTCTTCCTCTTCATCTGTTCTTTCCTTCTTATTACTCTTTGTCTTACTTGCTGTCTCATTGTCCCTCTTCTCGCTGCTCTGTTCTCCCTGTCAGTCTCACTCTCACTGTCCTCTCTCTGGCTCACTCTCTACCTCCGTCATTCTCATCCCTCCCCCTCTCTCTCTCTTTCTCTCTCTCTCACACACACACACACACACACACACACACACACACACCTGCACTATACATCTATAAACACTAATGTGTATCTGCACATTATTTCAGTTTTGTCCTCTTCAGTGACACTCCGGTGGACGAGTGTGTGTGATGAAGGCTGCAGCGTTCATCCTCCTTAAACGACTTTTAAGTTCTCGTCACCTGTTTGTTTCTTTCATCTTTTTCTTATTTCTTCTTATCTTTCATCTTTTTTCTTATTTCTTTCATCTGTTTGTTTGGGGGAGTTTGGTATTCCGAGTGTAATGTTATTTTCTTTTTGCCTCTTCTTTTTTTTTCTTCTTTTTTTTCATTCATGCCTTTTACTTTTGCACTGCCTTTCTTTTGTGCTCTCTCTCTCTCTCTCTCTCTCTCTCTCTCTCTCTCTCTCTCTGTGTTGCTCTCTGTCTCTTTCCCTTTCGCTCTGTGTGTCTGTCTCTCTCTTTCTGTGTGACTCTTTCTCAGTATCGGTCTGTGTGCAGGTCTTTCTTTGTCTGTGTCTCTTTCTGTGTTTCTGTTTCTGTCTGTATGCATGCCTCTGTCTCTGTCTGGTTGCATGTCTCTCTGTCTCCCTGTCTGTGTGCTTGTCTCTCTCTGTCTCTGTCTGTGTCTCTCTCTGTCTCGTTCTCGTGTCTCTGTCTGTGTGCATGTCTCTTTCTGTCTCTTTCTCAGTGTCTCTGTCTGTGTACATGTCTCTCTCTGTTTCTTTCTATGTCTCTCTTTCTGTCTGTACATGTCTCTCTCTGTCTCTTCCTCAGTGTCTCTGTCTGTGTGCATGTCTCTCTCTGTCTCTTTCTCAGTGTCTCTGTCTGTGTGCATGTCTCTCTCTGTCTCTTTCTCAGTGTCTCTGTCTGTGTACATGTCTCTCTCTGTCTCTTTCTGTGTCTGCCTTTCTGTCTGTGTACATGTCTCTCTCTGTCTCTTTCTGTGTCTGTCTTAGTCTGTGTGCATGTCTCTTTCTCAGTCTCTCTGCCTGTGTCTCTCCTTTTCTCTGTCTCTCTCTCTCAGCATCTTTTCTTTTCTGTGTGTGCATGTCTCTGTCTGTGGGTCTCTGTCTGTGTGCATGTCTCTCTTTCTCTCTCGCTGTCTCTCCATTAAGAAATGATGAGAAATAAAAATACAATCATGAAGATTTTTCTAAACAATACAAATGACACTGATATGAACATACACTAACAGTACTGTACTATATGAAGTGATATATAAAGTGATAGACTGTAGATGTACTATATATAATGCTGCATTAAGTATTGATTAAATGATGATAATCACATAGAAATAAAAAATACTGTATTAAACACACACACACACAGTGTTATAATGAGACTAGATGACATCAGAGGTGATAAGCATTCCTCATGGAGTGATGGAGTGGATGTAGAGGGAGCTGCTAGACGAGCGCTTTCGTCATTGTTCCTGTAAAAACACAGCTCTGGTCCTGCTCCGCACTCAGAGGGGAGACGGTCGGTTAGGCTGACGGCTGTGAGTTTTACAGAAATATTCCTGTCCAATCTGGTGGTATTTTGGACACATCAGTGTGAAGGGTGTCTTTGTTTCTGCTCACAGGATTCTCTCTCTCTCTCTCTGTAAGACTTACATCCTGTTCCTCAAGTCAAGTAGGCTTTTATTGTCACTTCAACCATATACAGTTCAGTACACAGTGAAACGAAACAACGTTCCTCCAGGACCAGGGTGCTACATACAATATAAATTAGCAACATCAATTAGCAGAAACTAAGTAGCTAACTAAGAAACCCGTTTAGCTGGATAGCTGCGTCAAGACAGATTGACATGACAACATAAATTAACAAAAAAAGCTAACTAGCTAACTTGGAGACCCCATTAGCCGGTTAGCTGGGACAAGACAGATTGTCCCAGGTCAGGTGTCCTGTATGTGGGTTTATCGGTGACCCTGCTGCACTCGACCCACAGAAATGTAAAACGTGTCTCCGGCGTGAACCTGATCACCGTCTGTCCTCCGGTATTTAAATCGGATCTGACCTGTTTGATCAGCGCTGCCGCTCCCCTCCTCAGGCTTCAGTTTGAAGAAAAAGCAGCCTAAAAACCAACATACAAACGTTCTGGATCGCACGTTTCACAGCTTGGCCTTTCGAAAACGATGACCTTTAACTTTGACCTCCTCAGAGGAGTTTCTCAGAGGGCTTTATGGAAAAACCTGACTAGAAGCTTTTTTATTTTATATATTGTTAAACGTACGTTTGCTCATGTCGATATGCCCCTGCTCCATCACATTGTGTGTGTGTGTGTGTGTGTGTGTGTGTATGTGAGAACGTGTCATATGCACTAGAAGTGGCTTAATGTTGAACTGGCTGTGGTTCTTTTGATGTAGAGAGATGAAAGCACGTTTAGGCCTTAGATAAAACCACACGGTTAACATTACAAAGCGACTCCCGAGCGTTTTACAATTTTGATTGCGATCAGCAGCGACTCGATTTCCTGCGTTCAAACCAGGATTCACGTCGCCAGCGGCTCCACCTGTCCGTGGCCGAGTCTACGCTGTTCTCTGCACTCTGTGTGTGTGTCAGTGTGCACAAGTCGATGTGACTCAATTGAAGGAAATGAGGCTTCTCCAAGGAAATCGCCTCATGGACATCATTCTGTTTTTTCAGTGTCGAGTGTGTCAGCGTCCTCCACTCAGTCCCTCTGTCATTACTCATCACTGCCAGTTTGGAGTGAGTGTGGAGAGAATTGAGTAGGGAGCAAGAGAGCAAGACAAGAATGTCATGAGGAAGACAGTGAGGGAAGAAGAACGAGAAGGTGAAAGCAAGGGATGGAGACTGAGATGGAGAATGTGTTGGAAGAGGACTGGGAGGGAGCAAATGAGGGAACAGGCAAAGGCAGGGAACTGAAAAGGAGCAAATGTAGCAAGCTAGCAATTTCATGGACCTGATGAAAGGACAAATGATGCAACTGGATCAATCGGATGAACGCTGAGTTCCCTCTTGGACTGGGACGGTTTAAGCAAAGAAACTGGAATAAGAAGCAATTAAGGAAGAGGAAAGAACTTAAGGGAAAAAGCTATCAAGTGAGGAAAAGGACACAGCGAGCAGGAGACAGAGACTGAGAGCGAGGATGGTGTCTCAGCTGCTCTCGAGGTCATGGGTAACTCCACAGGTCACTGCAGTCGAACGTCTGTCCTGAACATGTGGACAACCCAGTCATGTGTCCCTCGTATGTCACTGCATGTTTACCTCTATATCTCTCTTCCTAGGATTTCTGTTCATCTCTCTCTCTCTATGTCTCTCTCTCTCTCTCTCTCTCTCATAACTGAGAAAGGCAGAAAGGCTTCTACAGAACACGTCCCTTAGGAGAAAGAGTGCAAGACTTTACGTCAGTGGAAAAAGACTTGCCCTACAGCTACTGACGATGTGGAAATCGTGTACACACACACAAACACAGGGAGAACGCACTGCCCTGTACTATGGGTCTGTGTTTATTTCTGTTCTTGTTGATCCGATGATGTCAGTGCTCGTGAGCAGCTCCTGTGAGAGCGTGGCTTTCGCGATGTCTCCGCTCAGCACCAGCACAGATCCGCCCCGCCGCTCGCCTTGTGGCAGAACGCCACGGTTTGTTTTGCCCCCAGCACTTACTCTTGCACTCGTCCAGCGAGAAGTTGCACTGCAGTACGTCTCTGGTTACACCAGTTGTTCATGTGTCTCATGCATCGTGTACAAAGTGATCTAGATTACAAATGACACTTTTTCCCCCCCTCTTTCTTTTGTCCCGGTTTAACGATCTGCTGCTTGTGTCGAGCGACTCAGTGATGCTCCACCAACCAGTCCGACAGCATGCTACAGAACATAAGATCGTCCTTTTTGTTTCCAAGTCTAGAGAATGTCTTTGTCTCGCACGCTGCAGGTTGTCAGTAATGCTACACGTGTACCTTCACTCATACTCCAGTGTAGTCACGTGTATCTGCTTGCGTGTGTGTGTGGATTGGGTGATGGAGCGGCGTCGGTAAGTGGGCCAAAGCATCTCTGAGAAGTCTGTGTTGCCATGGAAACGGATGTGGGAAGGGCTGGTGGGTAGCCAGTGCAGCTGTGGCTGGTTGGCCAGGTTTCAGGATTTAGGAAGGAAAAAGAAATGTGTGTGTGTGTGTGTGTTTGGGGGTTATTCAGGGCTGTGCACTGGAGCGTCTCCTTTTCAGCAGGTTGCAGCTTCGTCTCCTTACGTGTTTAGCCACCTTCAGTGTTACAACACGAGAGACTTGTTGAATTAAATGTAGATTAAGTTCCTAATTTGAAAACAGGGTTTTGAAATGTGGATCCAGTGTTTCAGCACAACCTAGGCAATATGATGAGATGAATTTTAATTCATTTTAACCAACTATACAAAAATGTATGTAGCTAAAAATTGTAAAAAAAAATAATAAAAAAAAACACAGGCTAATAAATAGCACAGATACATAAGATGATGTGTTTTATGGTTGTTCTTGGTTGTTTCTGTGAATAAATAGTAATTATTATGATAATATTTTCAGTTCTGCATTTTTGCGACATCATACCCATAATCCAGTAGCAGTACAATTTACATGATTTAACAGTAATGATAACTTTTGGTTCTACATGGCGTATTAGAAAATCCAGATCCACAGTGTGATGTCTGAAGCCTCCTCCGTTAACACACCGGCAGGACTTTACATTTACAGTTACAGTTATGGCATTTGGCAGACGACCCTCATCCAGAGCGACTTAAATTTTTATTTCATAACACATCTGAGAAGTTCCATAGTTTCTTTTGATTGTGTTAAGCTGCTTTGCGACAATGACAATTATATCTTAGAGGTGCTGGGGTTTAAACATGGGACCTTCCCAATCTGGGACCTTCCGAACCTGGGACCTTTGAATCTGGGACCTTTAAACCTGGCAACTTCCGAACCTGGGACCTTCTGAACCTGGGACCTTCTGAACTTGGGACCTTTGAATCTGAAATCTTTAAACCTGGGACTTTCTGAACCTGGGACCTTTGAATCTGGGATCTTTAAACCTGGGACTTTCTGAACCTGGGACCTTCCGAACCTGGGACCTTCTGAACCTGGGATCTTTAAACCTGCAAGCTTCCGGAACCTGGGGCTTTTAAACCTGGAACCTTTAAACCTGGGACCTTTTGAATCTGCGACCTTTAAGCCTTGGACCTTTAAGCCTTGGTTCTTCCGAACCTGGGACCTTCCGAACCTGGGACCTTCTGAACCTGGGACCTTTAAACTTGGGATTTTCTGAACCTGGGACCTTCCGAACCTGGGACCTTTAAATCTGGGACCTTTGAACCTGCGAGCTTCCGAACCTGAGAACTTCTAAACCTGGGACCTTCCGAACCTGTGACCTTTTGAATCTGGGACCTTTGAATCTGAGACCTTTGAACCGGAGACCCTTAAACCTGGGACCCTTGAACCTGGGACCTGGAAGATTTTTAAAAAAGGGTTGGCAGATATACTTGATCGAGTATACTCTATGTGTGGGAAACACTGGTGCATCAGATACAAGAGCTTTAAGAATTTTATTAAGTTATGAATTCTAGATGTGTAGTACCAAAATGTAGAAATGTTTATAGTTTTTGGATTGGAATGCAGTACCCTAAGGACGTTTTCACATTAGGGCCCCCAGATCATTTCTGAGAAGGCATGTTGAAGTCCGGTTCATTCTGATCAGTGAGAACACAATCGTTCCAGGCTCGGGAACTGTGCCCATAAGGCGGCCTCGAGCACAGTCCGTCATAATCGGGCACGGATCAAATCGGTATGACTTCCTAACTCAACGTGAAAGCGAACCGCTGTTTAGAACATGACATCAGCGTTACTTGCTCTCATCTTCAACGCAGATGTCAGGGCATTCAGTCCATTCTAGCAGCAATTAAAGGCTTTATTTCAACAAATGATCCGATCTATGGTCTAAACGCCGGCTGCGCTGCAGTGTCAGGGTCGGAGCGAGGCCCTGGCCTCGAGTTAACCTTTAACAGAATTAAGCAGGACTTTGAACTGAGATTTGGAACCCAAAGCCAATAATCCTTTTCAGCACAGCCAGCTACTTAATACGTGCACACACGCGCGCACACACACACACACACAGACACAGAGTGCTCTTTATTGGTCTTTTATGTGGACTTGGTGAATGACTAACACAGAACACTGATAATCTCTGCGTGCGTGCTTTATACCGTGAGGTTTTTATAATACAATAATCTGTTATCAGGATTTACATACGTGGCTCCAGATGGCGACTGCAACGCTCGCCAATGCGCTTTGTGTTTTTATTTCATGACCGATTTTATCCAGGCAGTCACTAGTGGCGGCCGCCTACACAAAAAGAAATAATCCTGTTATAGACTCTCTCCTCTATAACAGTACAGGAGCTCTTGTGTTGGTACAGAGGGCTGCGTTCCATAGCAGTGTTCAGCCGTCACATGTTTACAAACATTTCACAATAGCGCTTGCTATTAAATGCAGCACTGCTGTACCAGGGGCAGGTGTAGCTCGTTGGTGTTGGACCAATGATTGGAAGGTTCGAAAACCTGGCCAACTCCTGCACCACCAAGTCGCCACTGCTCAGAGGTATAATGAGATGTTGCTCTGTATAAGGGCATCTGCCAAATGCTGTAAATCTCTGTACTCTCGTGCCCCGTCCACAGTGAATATACTCGGATGGACGAATTGCGAAACAACAAAAGAGACTAGTTTAACATTTAATTTTATAATATTTTCTAATTAGCGTAAAAACAGCTATTTTAATGACGTTCAGAATTTCCCTTTTTTATTCTTTGTAGCTTTTGAAACACACCCTAACTAGCAGGCATGTCGCCTTTGTGTCGCTGCTGTCACTGAAAACGCAGCTCCATGTTGCAGAAAATTAATGCCACTCACTGCGAAGAATACCTTATACTACTGTGCAACTGAATGCCGTCGGGAGCACTTTATCTGCTGGTGATATTATTTTCCAAAGGTTTAGACTTACTCCAGAGACTAAGTGCTGCTTTAACCTCAGCGTGGCTGATCCAGTGAGTCAGAGACACAGGCCTCATAAATATAGTCTGTCTCCTGCAGTTGGTTTCTTGGGAGACACTTACGAACATTCAAGTTACGAATTTCCGCAGGAACGAACGGGCCACGAAAGAAATGAGTCGGCCTCACTGGTTTCAGTGAACCAGTCCGGGAGCATGATGATAAAAAATGGCTGTCCGACGAAGCTGTCTCGATGGTGAATAATCCTCAAGGAAACAGAGTTCACAGTCCAATACAGTGGAAAACAGCTGCGTCTGTTCAAATGCGCAGTTTTTGGCAGAAACGTCATGTAGCGCTGTCCTCCCTCTGACGTCATCCTGGGCTGCTTTAAAATGAAGTCAGCTTACCCCGTTTCATCACCGGGGTTCCACTTGCGATTCAGAGGCGTAGTTTTGCAAAAGTATAATGCAGAATTAAAACAACAAATCTTGTGTTTTTTTTATGGTTTACATTGTATATTTGTATCAAAGGTGTATAACACCCCTATTTCACCTATGTGACTGCTTGCGTTCCACAAGGTTCTGCAGGGTCCGCAAACGTCTGCAAGAACCGGCAAAAAAACTAAAGTAATTTTTAATTACTACACCGGAACTGTGAAAAAACACAGGTAAACCGTACTTACGTGAGATTGGGGTTGTAAGACTCACTTTATCAGACTTACAAATGAATCCGACTTACAAACATGCTCCCGCAACTCGTTCGTAAGTCAGGGACTTTACTGCAATGACTTTTCTGGGAGTTTAATTGCTGGGCAAACTTTTACTATAACTGACAGTGTGTGTGTGTGTTGTGAGACTTGACTTTCTCTCTCCTTTTGCCATGTCTAGGAGATAAGGACGGCAGCAAAGTGACGTCAGTGATGGCGACTCCAGGCCAGGGCTCAGATCGGGCCCAGGAGGTCAGCTACACGGACACGAAGGTGATCGGGAACGGCTCTTTCGGCGTCGTCTACCAGGCCAAGCTGTGCGAGTCAGGAGAAATGGTGGCCATCAAGAAGGTTCTGCAAGACAAGAGGTTTAAGGTGAGAGAAGATTGAGAGTTTGACTCCATGAGAGATTAACACCATGCCATTTGTAATGGAATATAAGTGTAAGTTGAGCCAAAGATGTGCGTGAGTGTGTGTATGTAATGTCTTTTTATAGTTGATGAGGCGACCTTGGTGACATCAGACTGCTTAACTTGATCCACTGTGGCTTAAGTGTGTGTGTGTGTGTGTGAGAGAGAGAGATCAGAGCTCATTGCATGCAGCACGCTCGTCACGTTAAAAGTACCAGCTAGTCATCATGTTAGGCACTGTCACCATGACAACCTATACTGTCAGGTCGTGTCACGATCGATTTATCGGCTCTAATGAAGTGCCCTTTTGAGAAATTATTTCTCGCGTCCACAGAGCAAGACCCTGCACTTATCACTTATGAGGAAAGACGTTAGCTCTTTCAAGTTAGCAGGTTCATTCCAGACGTTATTATAGCTAATCGTTCCTGCCAGTAAGGAAGCACGTCTGACCCGAAGGAAATGAATAACGAGGGAAAAACCCTGCAGGGATGATTGAGTATCGTGCTGAGTCATTCCCGAGCCAGCGATGGACATTTGATTATTTACCTTGGCACGTGGCCGGGTAGCATACACGAGCGTGGAGGATGAAGGCTCGAGGAAGAGTAATGTTTCACTTCTCTGCAGTGCTGCTCCTGCACCATGAGCTGTTCCTTCATTACGCCCTAAACAGCTTCCTTATAGATCAGCTTCTCTGGGAAAGTGGTGCATATGGGTACTTATAATGGCACTATGTGTGTGTGTGTGTGTGTGTGTGTGTGTGTGTGTGTGTGTGTGTGTGTGTGTGTGTGTGTGTGAGAGAGAGAGAGATGCAGAGTAGCCTGGCATGCTGCCTGGCTGACAGACGAAACCGCAAAGGTAGCTGAAGTCATCAAAATCGTGCAAGAGCGACAGAGCGAGCGAGAGGGCGATGATGAGTAGAGTGTGAGCAGGGTTTAATATTTCCATCATAAAACTGTTGAGGTCCATGGTAAACATCATGAAGGTGTTCTCGGAACTTCCTGCAATGTTTAACGGAATAAACGAAAACAAGATACCTGCAGATCAGGCCAGTTTGAGAACTCCGTCGTGGTCTAATATTTGAATTAGCACATTTTAATAACACGATCCACCGTGTGACTGCGCAGTATTATGACCAGTGTTGGTTGGCTGGCGAGGTTTGGCGTCGGCTAGAAAGCGACGAGGTTCGGCTAAAAATCGATGAGGCTCGGCGTCAGCTAGAAAGCGGCGAGGTTCGGCTAAAAATCGATGAGGTTCGGCGTCAGCTAGAAAGCGGCGAGGTTTGGCGTCGGCTAGGATTTTTTGCGAGGTTTACGAAGTTTGGCATCGGCTAGAAAGCAGTGATGTTCGGCGATAACTAGGATATTACGAGATTCGGTGTCGGCTAGAAAGCGGCGTGGTTCGGCGTCGGCTAGGATGTTAGGAGGTTTGCCGTTGGCTAAAAAGTGGCGAGGTTCGGCGTTGGCTAGAAACTGGCAGGGTTCGGCGTCGGCTAGGATGTTACGAGGTTTGGCGTCTTCTAGAAAGTGGCGAGATTCACCGTCGGCTAGGGCGTTAAGCGGTTCGCCGTCAGCTAAAAAGAGGCGAGGTTCGGCGTCGGCTAGAAAGCGACAAGTTTTGGCGATGACTAGAAAGCGACAAGGTTTGGCGTCGGCTCGGTTTTAGCCCCCTCCATAGATCCCGTAGATATAAGATGGAGCCAGGTTCAGGGATCTGCTGCGCGTGACGTCAGGTATCCTCTTTGGCTCTGACTGGCTAATGGTGCCGCTACTCACAGAAGGTTTTACTCAGTACAATATACTCATCGCTGATGGTACTAAGTATGCGTAAAAAAAACGCAGCATCTGTGTGAAAGTTTGCAGTCGCATCCTGAACCACTGAACCGCTCACGGTGCATGAGAGGTTACCATGGCAACATGCAGAGTTACCAGCGAGATGTGGGGGTGATATGCAAATTCCCCCAAATTGAGTCTTTTGACAGGGCAAATTTTTCTAACAGATTTAAGATGCAGCATTAGGGCTGAATGTGTGTGTGTGTGTGCCTGTAGCCAGGTTTTCAACACACCTACAGTGTCTAGACTCTTAAAGTCTAATCCCTTTTTTTTTACTATTCTGAAGCTTTAAAACTTCAAGGTGCATGTGTGTGTGTGTGTTTAAACTGCTTTTTAATTAAATAAATGCGTCTGTGACTGATCCGAGCATCCCACGCTACGCAGCTGCGGCAGGACCGCCGAGGACCGTGTGATATTTCTGTTTTTGGACGATTGCAGCCGGGTTTATTTTCATACGCCGCCTCTACATTTCCTTCACTTCCCTTATCTTGCTCCTCTCTCTCTCTCTCTCTCTCTCTCTCTCTCGCCATCACCGTGTGGATGCTGTGCCAATTACAGCCTCTGTTTCAGGCAGCATGGTTCAGACAGATTTCTGTGTGCATATGTGTGTGTGAGCGAACTGAGCCTTCGCATGAGGCTCGGCCCTGCGCACCGTTTCTATTTTCATTGACTTCTCCTCATATTCAGGTCGAGAAGCGGACACGACGCTCCGCAGCAACACTGCTAAACTTCCGTTTTTAGACAGAGGGATTCATCACAGCGCTGCTCTTGATCTTCACTGGAAGTTGTGTTGAAACATTTATGAATTTTACAGCGTAGTTAAAGCGGAGTAGCTGCTTTGTTAATCAATAAAACAATCAACAATCCAGAATATCTCAGGAAGCTGTAACATTATGCCTGATGTGATTGTTATTATTTTTTTATTCCCTTCTTTCTCTGCACTCTGTCGATGATGAGTTCATGTCCTTAGTGCTCATGAGGCTGTGTATGTTTTTTTTTTTCTTCCTTTTCTTTTTTCTGTGCTACAGAATCGCGAGCTACAGATCATGAGAAAGCTGGACCACTGCAACATCGTCCGTCTCCGGTACTTCTTCTACTCCAGCGGGGACAAGGTGATCATAGTTACATAGTTTGATTTTTATTGTTTTGCTTTTTTATGTATTTAAACAATTCGTACATTAAAAGTGGGGGAAAAGTACTAGATACGTTTGTTTAGAAGTGTTACAAAATCTCCAGGAGCGAGGGCTTGATTCCCGCCTCAGGCCTGTTCTCCATGTGCTTGATTGGTTTCCTCCGGGTACTCCGGTTTCCTCCCACAGTCCGAATTGGTGTTTCCAAATTGCCCCGTAGTGTGGATGTGGTGTGTACCGCACCTTGTGCCTGAAGTTCCCTCGGTAAGTCTCCAGGCTTCCTGCGACACTGTACAGGATAAGCGGTATAGAAGATTAATGAATGTTACAAAATCGTTGGCATCGCAAAGTCTCTGCACAAAGCACGGTCACGCTTCTTTCATCACAAGTTAAGCCAAGTCAGGTTATTTCGATTCACCATTTTCAGCCTTGAGGACAAAAGGAGGCGTGTCCTTCAGTCACGCTGCCGGGCAGAGAGAGAGCAGGACACGCCTCCTCCTGGATGAAAGATGATCCGCACATAATGCTGGTTAGAATTTCCATTATCAGTACCGCTAACATGTTTATCAGCTGCACTGATTTGATCTCTTTTCTTCACGGGAGCTTCCTCAGATCACACACTGTAACTGAGAGAGTTCAGGATCTAATCGGAATACCAGATTTAGCTGATTTAATGCTGGAACCTTGAACTCGTCAGTTGGCGTGACGTCAACTTGCTGTAAGGTTTGGCCTTAGATAATGAAATGTCTCTCATCTGTAAGTTAGAATTAATAAACGTAGAACTGTAGATAGAAGTGTGACACAGCTGGAGAGGAATCTGTTCATCTGTCTTTCCATCATTATTTCCTTCCCTTCTTCTTTTCATTCAATCTTTCTCTTCTTACCTCCTTTTTACCTTTTAATAAACCTTTTTTTAATTTTATTTTCTTTCCTTCATAACTTGTTTACTTACTTTATTCTTTCCTTCTTTTTTATTCCATCTATCATTCATTTTTGTCTTTGTTTTTTCTTTTTCTTCAATTCTTGTTTTCTAGTTCAAATTCTAGTTTTCCTTCTTTTCATTCTATCCATCTATCCATTCTTTCTTTTTTTCTTTTTATTCCATCTTTCTTTTTTCACCTAATGTATTTTTTCTACAGAAATCCATTAATCATTATTCAGTGCATTACAGAATTACTTACTTCTTTTATTTATTTTCTTTCCCCCTTCCTAATTTACTTTTTTACTTACTTTGTTTCTTCCTTATGGTCTTTTTCTTAACTTTTTCTTCCATCCTTTCTTCCATCTATCTTCCTTTCCATTTTATCTTTCTTTCCTTTCTTCCCAATTTAATTGACTTTCTTTTATTCCTTTCTTTTTTTCTTCCTTGTCGTCATTAGATTTTTCTTCCCTTCATTCTTTCTTTCTGTCCTTCCTGACTAAATTGTTTACTTATTTACTTTGTTCTTTCTCTCCTTTCCTCCTAACTTTTTAATTAATTTTTTCCCCTTGCACTACCACTCAAAATCACTTGTTCGATCACTTAGAACTTTTATTGTGTTCCAAGGAAACACGCATGAAATTAGTCTGAATAGAAAATATAGCAAAAGAACAAGACATGCTGACATTGCCAGAGTTATAAATAATGATTTTGATGGAAATGATGAAGGTGAAAAAAAAAAAACTAAACAAACAAAAAAAAATTGCTGCATCTTTTGCAGCAATTATAGCCTGGCAGACATTCTAGCTGTCGATTTTTGAAGATAATCTGATGAGATTTTATTCTTCTGCTTCCTGGAGCATCTCTCTCACAGGATGGATTGTCTTGAAGGAGTCTTTCTCTGTACCACACACTCAGGCTGCTCCCACAACAGCTCAATAAGGTTCAGATCCGGAGATGTACTGGTCACTCCATTCCAGTTATGGATAAAATTGTTTGTGAATTGCATGAAAATGTGTTTTTCTTTGGAAAACAAAGACATTTGCAAGTGATCCCAAACTTTTAATCAGTAGTAGATTTGTTTACTTACTTTGTTCCTTCCTTCTTTTCATTCTGCCTGTCCTTCAACCCAATTATTCATCTGTTCTTTCTTCCTTTCTTTTCATCTTTCTTTTTTTTTTCTCCGAATGTATTTTTATCTCCTTCGATCTTTCCTTTCTTCATAGCGTACTTGTTTACTTTTTCTTTCTTCCTTTCTCCTTTGAACTCCACCCTAACATCCGTCTTCTCATTCCGTCCGTCCACCTCCCGTCTTTCCTTACTTGTATGAACTTTCTGTCTTTTTAGTTCCTTTCCTCCCTTATTCCAGGACAGAATTTCAGTGTAACTTGTAGTTGACACGGAGCTCCAGCGATGAGAGGATCGTCACTTCTCTGTCATTACACAATATACATCTAGCTGTTGTTGTGAAATCTGCTGAGCACAGCACATCTTCCTCGATCTCTTACATTCTCTCACTTTCTTTCTCACACACACACACACACACACACACACACACACACACACACACACACACACACACACACACACACACACTAGCACACTCCGTGTGCCAGAAACCCGTCTACCCCAGAGAGCGTGAGACTTTTAGAAGCGTTTCATGTGGTTTAACTTTGTTCCCGTGTTGGCTCGTACTGTATGCGTGTATTTCTGCCGATTATTTTGTCACGTCCTGTCAGAATTGTCATATTCACAAGAGATCAAAAGCCCTCGCAAAGAAGTCAGTATACTGAAAATAATCCCAATAATTCTGGCATTAATTTCTTTCTTGACGATGTATTTTTCTAATTCCTGTAAGCCTTACTGTAAGCGCCGCCACATTGCTCTCTCTCTCTCTAGCTCTCTAGTTCTCCATCTTACAATTCCAACTAGGAATGTCAGGCGTTCAAAAGCTGTGTGTCGCTACAGCATGGAGGCACTCGTACTCTGTTTAACACTACTGCAGTTGTCGTCTCTTTGTATAGTGCTTAGTTTAGTTTTTGTTTTATTTAAGGTGTTAATTTGTCTAGTCAGCTAATTCGGTGTATTACTAGCTGGACTTGACCTGAAAGTAAAAATGAGAAATAACTGATTGATTAGGGGCCAAGCACTATGACATCAGCCCTATGTCGTCATTGTGTGTGAAGGATTTTTTCTTTTTTTTTCCCTGCACATTTGGGGCTTTTTGGGGGTCTTAACATGCTCAAAAACAAAAAATAAAATTGGCAGAAAGGTTGGAATCTGAACCCTGAGAGTCACAAGGTTTTGCTGCATAGCTCATACACCCTTGCACGTGTGCACGCAAAACCTAGTATACATTTAGAGCTCATTGCATGTCATGGGCTCTACTCAAAAGGAAGTCAGTTATTTTGTGTCGTTTGCAAACCACACTCAAAGGAATTTGATAGACTCTTTCTCTTGCAGCTCTTGCATGATGTTTGTAACATTATTATGTGTGAATTATCATAGAAACAGAAATCCAACATCGCTTCAGTTCTAGGTTTAGTATAAAGCTTCAGGAAAGCGTTCGATAAATTTTTTCGAATTCAGACGGCCGAGTTTGCATCAACACTCTAAAATTGGAGGAAGGAGGAAGTTCGGAGTTGGAAAATGTTAAGTTTCCAGTTAACGCGAACACAGCATCCATCCCGCTGGCACTGCCGTAGGTATCTTTAGAAAATAAATATCACTGAAAATTAGATGAGATAATAAGATATACCTTTATTCATCCCACAGTGGGGAAATTTCTATGTTGCAGCAGCAAAGAAAAAACATAAAGTAGGGACATTACTAAAGAAAAGAAAGAACAAACATTAAAAACTAATATTTATACACATTACAGTATATAAAAACAAAAGAGAAGGAAAAAAAACAATATAATAGTTAGACTTTCAGTCAAATTGCACTAGGTAATATAATATTGCACAGTTTAAAAAGTAGCTTTTGCACAAAATGTTTAAGATATTGTAACCATATTGTGAGATATTGTAGCTATATTTATAATATTGTAACGATTGTAGCTATATTGTAAAATGTAATAAATATAATGAAAATAATATAAATTATGAACACTAATATTCCTGTTTGTTTTCCTGTTGTTTTCCTTTAAAAATAAACAAAAAATACTAAGAGAAACTCTGGGAAAGTAAGCTGGAACTAAATTAGAATTTAAGTGTGTGTGTGTGTCATGCTGTATATGCATGCATAATGACAATCTACTGTTTAAACACTTTAATAATACACACATACAGTACATACATCTTATCTATACCATTTTAGCAAGATCCCATCTTTACATCAGTATCCCCTTTTTAAACAGTGTATAATACATTATCATATTCTATATTATATACAGTACTTATATATTATACATATATACATAATATACATTCTCTTCTATCTGTTGCGTGTCTTCTCTCATCACACCTCGTCATGTGACCACAGAGCCAATCAGGCTGCGTCCTGACCTGGTGGAAGCTCGTCCGTAGCCAATCAGCCGAGAGCGCCGGTGGTCAGTTGCAATTGAGGAAACGTTACTGTTGCCGTAGTGACTCATAGACAAAGCTAATTTTAGCCGCATCAGGAAGGCGTCGTGGGGCAGGACCCGCGTCCGTTTATTCCTCCTGAGCTTCATTTACATCAGGAAACGACACGACAAACAGTCGCTCAGTCAAAAAAAGTTTGAAAATCCTCATCTGGTTTAGGAGTGCGGCTAAAATAAAATTCTAATTTATTTCCTTTGATAAGCGCACGTCTTTGCGTAGGTTGTGAAGATGTGCGTTTGTGTCTCAGCACGATGACCAACATGGTGGCGGAAAAGAATATGATGTAGGAGGGAGGTGTTTTTATACTTGAGAACTTTTTGAATGACCTCAGAAATGACAAAACGTGTGAACCGCATAATTTACGTGTTATTAAATGTACATAAAAGTCTATATAGGAAAAAGTGTAGAAAAGAAAGTACTCTCAAAAATAGATATTCAGTAAGGTTTGTGTTTGATTTTTATGTTGAAGTTGTAAAATATTCATCTAAAGACAAGCTGGTGCCCTTTTGTATGTGCTTAAATGTAGCATCTTCGTAAGCACAAACGTCATTAATGTTGTGCGTTATTAAGCAATTTTTCATGCATTGATAGCACGGTGTGTGTGTGTCAGGTGAGCCTACCTGCACTTTGCATACATTTGTGTGGAAATGATGGCATTTGCATGTAAACAGGCAACGAGGCAGAGCAGCTGTGAGCAGAGGTCAGTGGCCGTAAGAGGAGACGGACGGATCAGGACATGTTCACGTCGACGTTCTCAGAAGAGCACTTTCAGTCTCTACACTATACTTGAATGTACTTGAGTAACATTCAATTCTTAATCTGTAGGATTCAATATGATGTTGACCCCACCCCCCTTTTCAGCTACTGTATAACAGCTTCAGCTCTTCTGGGAAGGCTTTCCACAAGGTTTAGGAGTGTGTTTATGGGGATTCTTGAGACAATGTTTTGCATTCGCTGGTGCGCAGTCATGCTGTAACTGGTGTGGGGTTGTTTTCAGGAGTTGGGCTCGGCCCCTGATTTCCAGTGAAAGGAGCACTTAATGCCTCAGCATACCAAGACATTTTGGACGATTCCATGCTCCAAACTTTGTGGGAACAGTTTGAGGACAGCCTCTTCCTCCTCCAACATGACTGCGCACCAGTGCACAAAGCAAAGTCCATAAAGACATGGATGAGCGAGTTTGGTGTGGAAGAACTTAACTGGCCTGCACAGAGTCCCGATAGAACACCTCTGGGATGAATTTGAGCGGAGCCTGCGAGCCAGGCCTTCTCGTCCAACATCAGTGTCTGACCTCATAAATGCACTTCTGGAAGAATGATCAAAAATTCCTATAAACACACTCTTAAACCTTGGAAAGCCTTCACAGAAGAGTTGAAGCTGTTATAGCTATAAAGGGGGCGGGGCCAACTTCATATTAAACCGTATGGATTAAGAAATGGATGTTACTCAAGTTCATATGATTGTGAAGGTGATTTGTATCCGGGTGATACTCAATCCTGAGTGGTTGGAACAGAATGAAAGGGGAAATGAGGCTGCTACATAAACGAGCACTTGTATCATTCTGTGTTTTGCAGCATGTCTCAGTAAAACATTTGTCCCCATTTCTTTCATTTAAGCTACATCAGTTCATTTCATTTAATATGAAGGAATAAAGGGTGGCTCAAGTCTTTTGCACAGCATTGTATGTGTTTTAAAACTTACAGGACTAAACTGATTTAACGTCATGACTTTGATTCGAATAGAAATATAGCGGTGTTCTGTCAGGTTCGTGAGACAGCTATACATCTCACTTTCATAAAAGAGACAGAGAAGTTTGCCGGTGCTTTTAGAGTATTATAATAAAGCTGTTACAGATTTGAAGCAGGAAATTAAAGTGTGGCAAAGAAAGAATGCAGTTTTTTCAACAGATTAGATAGAGCTCTCTCTCTCTCTCTCTCTCTCTCTCTCTCTCTCTCTCTCTCTCTCTCTTTTTTCTCTCAGATGTGTATTGTAAGCGATATGGTTTCTGAAGCAATCAGCAGCTTGTAAGTTCCCCAGGTCAGCAAGAGCATGTCAGATGTATTTGATGGATGAAAAGCTGAATCTCTGTTTGGTTTGTACAAGCTCGCTGAAACTGGACATTATAAAAACATCACCATGTCTTTTTATAATTGATGTCGGGTTTCAGTGGCCCTGCAGCCTCGAGGGCCTGTCCGTGTCTCAGGGGAGTGGAACTCAGTGGGGTGATCTGCTCTTGAAGATCATCCACCTGAAGATTTTTGTCACCTTCTGCTTTCCTGAGGCTTCTTTAACACAACAAGCACAGGCACCGGATCAGACATCTCAAAGTCCAGTCTGTTTGAGTAACCCGCACACTCTCCCCAGGCACAGATCAGTAGTGTGTCACGCTCAATCCCAGGAGGAAAATCTGTTTTTGAACACAGGAGGACGTACTTGGAGACGGTTCGAATTGGAAATGCTTAGATTGTGACGTCATCAGTGTATTTATGTCCTAAAAACAATTCTGTTCTTCATGTCTACCAATAGTTTACACATTCATATACTTTATACAGTTTTTACATCTTTACATATTTCTACTTTATTTTATTTCATTCTAACAAATTAGTATATATTGTAGATGTTATATTTTACATTCTTTTCAACTGTATGTGACGCGTAGGAATTTGAATTTGAAAATGACATTTTTTGAATTTGAGAATCAGTTAACTGGGTAAAGGTTAACTGTCTGTAATCCAACTGCCACCAGCTGTAGACACACAAGTGTTCTCGAGTACGGAACAACATGCTATGGAGTTTAAAACACTCAGGCGAAGTATGAAGCAGTTGTGTGTAGGATGCTTTTCAGCTCAGCATGGATATACAGAGTGGCTGTTTGAATCTATCACCTGAAAACTTGTCATCCTTCTCTAATCTCAGTCATTAAAAAAGATTATTGCATTGTGCAACAATACAATAGTTATACTTACAAACGAATTGCAACAGGATAATATTGCACAGTTTAAAATGATGTTATTGCACAGTTGCTATTGCACAAAAAAATGAAGATGTTGTAACTATATTTTAAGATATTGTAACTATTTTAACTTTATTGTAACTATATTTAAGATAGTGTAAATATATTTTAAGATATTATAACTATATTCAAGATATTGTAACTATTGTAACTATATTGTAACTATATTTAAGATACTATAACTATTTTAACTATATTATAACTATATTGTTATTTAATATATTGTAACAGTTGTAACTATATTCAAGATATTGTAACTATTTTAAACTATAATGTAAGATATTGTAACTATATTGTAAATTATTGTAACTATTTTATCTATATTTAAGATATTGTAACTGTATCATAAATACAGTTACAATATCTTAAATATACACAACTACTTTAATAGTGTACAGTAACTATTGTAAGTATATTGTAAGATATTATAACTATACTTACGTTATTCTAACCATATTCAAGATAATATAACTATATTTAAGATGTTGTAACTATATTGTACAACTGTGACAACAGAATATAACAGTATACACAGTGTGCATTATGGAGACTGGTTCATTGGGAGCAGCTCTGATTGTATTGTCTAATAGCAGCAGGGACAAAAAGACCTTCGATATCGCTGTTTGTACTCTCAGGATGTGTATATCACCGACACACAGCCGACAGACGAACCTGAGACACGCTGAGGAGCTTGTTTGTGTGAGCCAGCCTGAATACATCTCCCTAACAGCCTTCTTTTGATACGACATCAGCACGCCTGACCGAAGCTCATTGTTCGACACACTTCACATGACACACTCACACATACCCCGACGCCAATGTCACATCCTGTCAGGCCGATTATAGACACCAGACTTGTTTGTGTGTGTTTAGGGGGGAGGTTGGAGGGCACCACCCACCAGCTGACATAGCGGTACATCTGAGGTCACTTCCTTTCCTTTTTCCTTCCTACTTCTTTCTAAACCTGAAGGAGACGCACTCCAGTGGCAGCCAGATGTCGTTGATTCAGCATCACGAAATAATTTTGCTGCTCGGTGATCCAGGATGCATTTAATCAGCGCTGATGAAATGAACAGAATGACCCGCAGATGGGGGCAAGGTCTGTCTGAGACTGGAACTGAATTAAACTGGAGGACGAATCTTTTGATTGCAGCATCTTGACATTTAATGATGAATCCCAGCAAAGAGATTTAGAGGTTTAGAGCTGCTGTAGTGAGGATTAGAACACTCGGGTGGCATGCTGTTTTTGAAAAATAATCAACCACGGGGTGTTGTGAAGTGAAGACAGTTTTAACACTTGAAGTCGTTTTTTTATTCTAACATAATGAACTTAATTAATTGTTTTATTTCCCTTACATCACTTTATGCTTGAGTCTTGTTTAAACAGGTTACAAACATTCAAGTTATGACCGCGGTTCTAGGAACATTCGTAGATGCGAACAAATCACAGAAGTACTGTAGCTCACGGGTATTGTACAAAAAGCAGACACTGCAGTGCACCAGATACCAATATTTACAATTCTATACAATATTTTCAGTGTGTAAGTGAATGTATAAAATACCTAAAGTCCTGTATATTGTATGTGTATGTGGGGGGTGTGAGAGAAATGAGTCGGCCTCGCCGGTTTTAATGAATCAGTCCGGAAGCACTATGATAGCAAGTGGCTGGCCTGTAAAGCTTTCCTGATGGTGAATAATCCTAATTTTGGAAAATCCTCAACAAAACAAGAGTTCAAAGTCCAATACAGTGGAACGCAGCTCTAAGACAAAATGGCGTCCGGGATTTCCGTCGTGATTTAAAGGCGTAGAGACAACACTGTTAGATTTCACATCTTACTGAGATTCATTTCCTTAGATGCGATTATGGTCTTTGGCCACATGATGGCAGTGTTGGGAAAGGGGGCAGAGATTTTGTCAAGTGGATTGGTATGCTTTACGTTGTATAATTGTATCAAAGGTGTATTAAAGTCAGTTTGTCGGACTTAAGAACAGATTTGACTTACGAGCATGCTCCCAGAATAGAACTCGTTCATAAGCAGGGGACTAGGAAATGAAAGAACGGTAAGCAGTGTAACGCTGCATGCAGGTGTCCGCGGTTTTAACCACATGTTTTTGTGTTCCATCCTCACAGAAGGATGAGGTGTACCTGAACCTGGTGTTGGACTACGTACCAGAGACCGTGTACAGAGTCGCCAGACACTACAGCCGAGCCAAACAGACCCTCCCCATGCTTTACGTCAAGGTGTGTATGAGAGTCAGAGCAGTGTGTTTTTTTCAAGATGTGTCTTTTCAGATTTTGTGTAATGAATTACAGTCATTTTATATGAAATAAAATAATAACTATGAAATAACTTGTAATAAAATGTTGTGTGTGTGTATGTGTGCATTGTAGTTGTACATGTATCAGCTGTTCAGAAGTCTGGCCTACATCCATTCATTCGGAATCTGCCATCGAGACATCAAACCCCAGAACCTGCTGCTGGATCCCGAGACGGCCGTCCTCAAACTCTGTGACTTCGGCAGGTCAGTACTAGGCCACGGACACCCACATGCACGTACACACACACACACACACACACACCCGTTCATTTACACGGGTGCCTCCCTGCGTATCCTGTATCACCGAAGCGTGCGGCGATGTGAAATGTGTCTCGTGTGATGTATCCCAACCCTCGTGGGAATCAACAACGCTGGAGCCCTCCTTCACACCCCAGTAACAGTGTGTAAAAGTGTGCAGGAGCAGCAGAGCTCAGGTGACACGCTGCCCGGGCGTGCCAGAGCAGGCTCTGCAGTTCAGTTAACGCCTGAGAGTAACGTGCATGCTTAAACACTGCGGGGAAATTTAAAGCAGGAGATTAATCACGGGAAAAAAGTGAATTAGCTGATCATAAGCACGCACGGCATTCAGAAAGTGTCAGCCAGCCGTGCAGTGTGTGTGTGTGTGTGTGTGTGTGTGTGTGGAGCTTTAGTTAATTATTAATAAACATAGCCTTTCTGTCTGCACTTTTCTCCATATGATGCGGTTATCAGAGCGAGACGACTGTTCTTGAAAGATTTATGATCTGCATGAGTACTGGACTCCACTGTATGCAGCATGTCTTGCTCTCTCTCTCTCTCTCTCTCTCTCTCTCTCTCTCTCTCTCTCTCTCTGTATGTCCCTGTCTCTCTGTCTACCTCTCTCTCTATCTCACTTTGTGTGTCTCTCTCCAGACATGATCTTTCTCTGCTACTGTTTATGTACCTCTCTGTTTCTCTCTCTCTCTCTCTCTCTCTCTCTCTCTCTCTCTCTCTGTCTCTTAATTCAGTTCAGTTCTGTTCAGCGCTGCTTTATTGTCATGACAGTTAAAAAACTCACATTGTTATGCATCTCTCCCCCTTTGTGTGTGTCTCTGTGTACCCCTGTCTGTTTATCCTTTGTGTCCTCATGTCTTTAGATGTCTGTAGATCTCTGTTTGTCTTGCTCCGTGTCCCTTTGTTCTTTTGAGCTGCATAAATGCTGAGCTCTATTGTATGCAGCATCTCTCACTCTCTCTCTCCCTCAGTTCAGTTCAGCAGAGCTTTTTTGGCATAAATTTAAAAAAAGAAAAAATAATAATCAATTGCACACTCATAAGCGTGTATTTAAAAAATAACCAGCGCCATGTGTTGAATTTTGAGATTAACTAATTATTTTTTTTAATTATATAAGGACGTTTTACATGCGAAACATGCGATGAAACAAAATCTGTATGTTACCTCAAACTCGGCTAAATACACCTGTGAAAACCCCATTAAAATATGTTCATTTCAAAATGTCAAACAGACACAAAAATTCCAAAAACCAATTTGATGTGTCCTATTACTCATCTTGCGCCGCCGGCCCCAATGTAGAGACACGCAAACTTTACAGTTTTATTATATGTATATATTATAAGCGTTTTACATATAAAAGAAAAACATAGTAGGTAAACAATAACAACAACAACAAAAACTATAAGTATCTGAACAGTAGTGAGGTTAAATTGTGGTTTGTTACTGTTAGGAATATTCAGGGTGTGTCTCATGCTGTGTCTCACTGTCTCGCAGGCTCTCACAGTCTGACACATATTGCAGTGAAGGCAGCAGTGGGGCTACTCTCTCTCTCTCTCTCTCTCTCTCTCTCTCTCTCTGTCTCTCTCTCTCACTCTCTCTCTCTGTACTTATTCCTCCCTGTGTGTCTTTCTCTTTGTTTCTGTCTCTCGATCTCCCTATGTCTCGCTTTGTTTCTCTTTGAGATTGTAAATTAAATTAAGGAAATGCTAAAAATAAAGAGTGTGTTAGCTGTGAGATTATTGTGGTGTTATTTGTTTCTCTTTAAACGTCATGTTCTCGCGTGCACAGTGCTAAGCAGCTGGTCCGTGGAGAACCCAACGTCTCCTACATCTGCTCGCGGTACTACAGAGCTCCTGAACTCATCTTCGGAGCCACTGACTACACCTCCAGCATAGGTATGTACACACACACTCACGCAGACACTCACACACGCGCTGAAGCTATGTCACATAAACCTTATACTTAGCATACAGTAAACATAATAGCACGCAAACCATTAAACTGTGTGTGTGTGTGGGTGTGTGGGTGTGAAATAAATCCTAGGTCTCTGCCTGAAGAGGATGTGTGATTGATTTCATTACTAGTTTTAGGCTCCCCTCACTGACCTTTGACCGTCTCTTTTTATTATTATTATTATTTCAGATGTGTGGTCAGCTGGCTGTGTGTTGGCTGAGCTGTTGCTAGGGCAACCAATTTTCCCTGGCGACAGCGGAGTGGATCAGCTGGTGGAGATCATCAAGGTACTGACGTCTTCCTGGTGTGTGTGTGTGTGTGTGTGTGTGTGTGTGTGTGTGTGTGTGTGTGTGTGTGTGTGTGTGTGTGTGTGTGTGTGCTTGTATGAGTGTATGTGCTTGTATGAGTGTGTGTGCTTGTATGAGTGTGTGTGCTTGTATGAGTGTGTGTGCTTGTATGAGTGTGTGTGCTTGTATGAGTGTGTGTGTATGAGTGTGTGTGTATGAGTGTGTGTGTATGAGTGTGTGTGTGTGTATGTGTGTGTATGAGCATTTATGAGTGTATGTGTGTGTGTATGAGTGTGTGTGTGTGTGTGTGTGTGTGTGTGTGTGTGTGTGTGTGTGTGTGTGTGTGTGTGTGTGTGAGTGCATGTGTGTGTGTGAGTGCATGTGTGTGTGTATGCGTGTTTATGTGTGTGTGTATAAGTGTGTGTGCATATGTGTGTGTGTGTGTATGACCACAATCAGTCCTAGTGCTTCTGTCTGTCTCACTCTGTCTCATTTCTCTCTCTCTCTCTCTCTCTCTCTCTCTCTCTCTCTCTGTCTCTCTCTCAGGTCTTAGGCACGCCCACCCGTGAGCAGATCCGAGAGATGAATCCCAATTACACTGAGTTCAAGTTTCCTCAGATTAAGGCCCACCCATGGACTAAGGTGAGTCAGCAGGTACAGAAAAACAACCAGTTTCTCTTCCTTCAGCTCCACCCCCACCTCCACATCCACATAGTCCTTGTGCTCATCTCGTTCATCTCCATCCTGACTCACTTAACACTCACGCTGTGCTGTCTGCATGCAGAATCCATCTATCATTTTTACACCATATGTATTGATCGCATGTCTTCTTCCTGATAATAATCACAGAAATATTTTAGTTTTAGCTGACTCGTTTCCATCTGTTCGCTTTTTAGTACATTCATAGTAGGATTCCTTATTTGTAATGCTTGTGCATGCGTTGTATGTTTTCTCTGTAATCAGAGACAAATGTTTTTTTCTGTGTGCTGCAGTTCACTAGGGAACAGTCCCAGACCACCTCTCCACCCAGAGGCGCGTGAATCAAAGAACTGCAAATCCTGGTTCTGTTCAAGGGTTCTGTCCTAGTGTACTAATACTCCTTTTTCCACCAAGGCGGTTCTGAAGGTAGTTCGTAGCCGGTGTCCAATTTCTAACCTGCCAGACAGCCAAAGCACCGACCCTCAAACAGAAAAACTGTAGCACATGGTTTACTTTGGTGGAAAAGTAGCTAAATTCCTGAGCCGACAATCAGAATGCAGAAAGTCTTTTTGTATGAACTCCATGCTGTTCTTAAAGGTTGGGTGACAGAACCTAAGGGTGTTACTGCTAACACGATCCTGACCTGTGTTTCCCGCTCGTCTCGTCGTTATATCACACACACACACTGACACGAAAGTCCTGTCTTCAGCTCATTATGTAGGTATGCGCTGAATCGACTGAACGAGCTTCTCCTTGGTATTCATAAGACGGTCTGGCAGGGTTCAACGAATTAAAGTCAAACCCACACTAATCCTATGTAAGTCGTCATACACACTGCTATATGCGTACCCATGATGTACATATACTTTACACACTGCCTGGTCAGGAAAAAGTCACACACTGTAAGAGTTCATTCGATCACTTTCAGCTTTGTGGAAATGATACCTCGTTCGGAGTAATATTACAGCACTCAGTTCATGTGTAAAAATTATTCCGCATGCTCGCAGAATCACTGTTTGAGTCCTGGAATATGCCTGTTACATCAGGAAAAAAAAATCCATAGATGTGATATCCTGGTCATTCAGTACATTCAGGTCGTCAGCTGACTTCAGTTTATTCCCACATAACGTTGCTGAGTCCAGAAACAACCCCAGATCTTAACCCCGCCTCCAGAGGCTTTTTTTCCAGTGGACACTATACATGACGGGTGCATCACTTCATGAGCTTCCCTTCTTACCCTGACACATTCGTCGCTATGGAGTGGTGTTGATCTAAACTCATCAGACCACATGACCTTGTTCCATCGCTCAGAAGTCGAATCTTTATGCTCCCTAGCAAATTCAAGCCTTTTTTTCTGATTAGATTGAAGATTCAAAGGTGTTTTTAGGCATGACAAATATTTCCATTCAAATTGCCAAAGCTTAGAATTAAGTCAAAAGAAAATAACAGGAGTAGAAAAAACAATAGTATAGAAAGAGTAATAATAAATAAAATTAAATAGTACAGACATTTAGATAAAGTCAAAGATAAAGTGTCTATATACATTATAGTAATATTATTAATTAATAATATTATTATTAGATAAAATTATAATAGTAATAATAACAGTGATCAGTGCATATTTGTGTGTGTGTGTGTGTGTGTGTGTGTGTGTGTGTGTGTGTGTGTGTGTGTCTGTGTGTGTCTGTGTGTGTCTGTGTGTGTGTGTGTGTGTGTGTGTGTGTGTGTGTGTGTGTGTGTCTGTGTGTGTCTGTGTGTGTGTGTTGTGCTGCTAGTGTCCAGCTCTCCCTGTGCTCCCCCAGGCGGGGCAGTTTTTCGGGGTCGGGGAGGCAGTTGAAATTGGGGATGATTTTATCAAATTTGGTGAAGACTATTGTGCGAATGTGGTGATATTTCAGTTTCACTAACAGGGGAGACACATGGACACACAGCGGTTTAGTCCCAATCCTGTGTATCGTGTTTGTTTTTTTTAACTGTAGAACGGTTCTTAAACCAGTTCTAGAAATTTCACGTCTTTATTTGTTTTCTTTGCTTGATGCAGCCCAGGATGCCTCTCCTGAAATGGCAAGGTTTTGTGTGTATGTAATATAGCAGAAGAACTTCTTGTTTTTCTGCTCATTATTATTGGCTTGAGTGTTGTAGTGTAGAGTGGTGAAGGAGAATTAGTGCCTCCTGGTGGTTATTTTACACGGTGCATAAGGAGCAAAAGATTATGCTATCTTTGCTATCATTTCTCTCACTCTATTTCTCTGAGTTTTATTTTTTTTCCTGTACCGTCACACGTGTAGTTGAAAATGAGACCAAAATGAGTCACTTAGCTCATTGTTAGGTTTAGTCTGATTGTAATTCAGGGGTGGTAATGAAGGCGGTAATGTCAGAAGCTTAGTTTATTAACAAATATTTGAAATTTAGTTTTGGGAAGGATTTTGCAGTTCATGTGCACAGACATGCAAGAAGTAATTATTAAAGCATTGCTGTTAGTTCTAATAGGAATGAATGTCTATGCAGAAATGACAAAGTCCACTCGTCTTGCATTAACTCTTGTGTCTTGTGTTTGCAGGTGTTCCGGCCACGCACGCCTCCCGAAGCCATCGCTCTGTGCTCCCGTCTGTTGGAGTACACGCCCACGGCTCGGCTCACACCGCTCGAAGCCTGCGCACACTCCTTCTTCGACGAACTGAGAGACCCGAACATTAAACTCCCCAATGGGCGGGAGAAGCCATCGCTGTTCAACTTTACCACTCAAGGTTCGGATTGACCAAGAAATCTGATCATCACACTCACCACTGTTCCAACTTCATCTCCTACTTTTATTGACTTTTTTTTTTTTTTTTTTTTTTTTCTTGAACAGAATTGTCCAGTAACCCGTCTTTGGCCACCATCTTGATTCCTGCTCATGCACGTAATCAGGCAGGTGCGTCCACCCCCACCAATGCCTCCAGCACTACAGGTCAGTCTCCAGCATCCTCCTGTTTAAGTGCTTCATTCTTTTCCTCTAAGAATGTCAAACCTAATCCCTCCCAGGACATGGGAAATAACAATCTTTTATAATTAGACATCAATGTTCAGTTTATTATAGAAGAGTTTCCTACATTTAAATAAATCATGGCCACAGAAGCTCCTCTAGCCCAGAACCAACCCGGGAGTTTTTAACTGTAATTACAGCAGTAATGCAATAACCGCTTCAGTAATCAGTGGAGGAAAAAAAAACAGATCTACACAAGCTACTGTACAATGAGGCTCACTGATTAAGGAAGCAGCCGTTTTAATCAGAATCCCGAGTCTGACTTTCAGACCTCGTACATTCTGACATAAATATGAGGGACGTTGAAGTCAAACCGGGACTTGTGGTAACCTGAGTGAAAGAAATGGTGTTGAGACTCTTAACCGCAGTAAAACATTAAATGGTGCAAACTAAAAAAGTGTACATGAACATTCGGCGAATGGAACGCCTGATCCCCGGAAATCACTTGGTTTGGTTTGTTTAAACCCTGACTAAAACAACAAAAAGGTAACGAACTGACAAAAAAGTGAATTTTGCATAATAGGTTTTTTTTAAAGGGAGCCAAAACCAGTTTATTTACATTTACATACAGTAATTGGCTTTTATTTAACCATAGAAATATTAAGGTTGAGTCAGCTTTGCTAATAATATCTGGCCAAATGTGTAAATGACCTGTCTTGGGAGTTTTTAGACCTCATGTTGGTTTCAGATATAAAACTTAATATACTGTATCCACCAAAATATACAGTACTGAAACTCGCGCTTCTCGGGTGCGCATGTGTGTTTGACGACAGTAGCTCCAGTCACACGTGTCCCCAGTAGTGAAAAGGAAGTTGTGTTGTGCAGTTGTTGTTGGAAATGAGTCTCTCGACGGAGGGAAAAACAAGTTTTCATAGTTGAGTATTATTTCCGCTCATGTGGAAGCGGTTGTGAAGGTTTAAAAAATTTGGCAGAACGCATTCCTTCCCCATATCCGTCCCGTTCCCCCGATCTTACAGTACACCTCCTTGTGGGGAACGTTAAAGGAGAGTGTGTTCATCTGTGTAGATCCGCCAAAAACTGTAGCGTAACATGCTGTAAGAAAAACGCTCAGAATAAGATGACAGACATTCATGGTTTTTCAGGATCGCTGTGATTGGCAGGAGAATGAGAGCACGCGAAATGAGTTTCACTGTCTGTACAAGTATTTACGTCAGATCAGTCAACATACAGTCGTGTGTTAAATCTGTAACAGTGTAAAGTTCACTGTCTTATGGAGGAAAATATCCATCACTTTACACGTTACATTACAGGTTTTTCCCACTTTGTAGCTCAAATGTACGGCGGGTGTAAATTAATAATGTAATGTTGACAGAGTTCTGATTTCAGGCATTTCTGTGTGCAGCATCAGTTAGTTTGCTTGATATTTAACATGCAATGTTTGTGTATATTATTATTATTATTATTATTATTATTATTATTATATCCACACACGTCTCTATGAGCACATTTCCACAGCAGCAGACCCTTCATCTCGTCTCTTTCATGTTCCAGATGCCAACAGTGGAGAACGCAGTCAGACCACCAACGCAGCCTCTGCCTCCGCCTCCAACACCTCCACCTGAGCGTCCCGCTTAGTTCACCCCTTCCAGCCCCCGCCCAGTCCAGCCCAGCCCAGCCCAGACCATCCGGACAACGCCCTGCCCGTTCCCAGATCAGTGGGCGGGGTCAAACCTCTCGAGCCACCACCACACCTTAACGAAACTGCAAGAGCCAAACCATAACGTCACTGCTTTCCGTGGTGTCCAAGCCGAGAACCCGGACATGTACAGAACCATGATAGTGGAGAGAATGAAAGAGAGAGAGGTGAGCAGTGGCACAGGGGGGAGATCTCACATCATCATCATCATCATCAGTCCCGTGGACAATCTCTTAACGAAAGCAATCCAGTAGCCGAATCCACCCTCTTCCATCTCAGTTTAGCGAGCCTGCTGTTCAAACGGGCCGCCCGCGCTCTCCGGCTCCCCCTCTGTCACACTCTCCTTATCTCTTTTATTTTTTATTTTTTCTCAATCCCAGTCTTATACACACACACACACACACACACACACACACACACACACACACACACACACCGTCTGTAATTCCTCAATCTCATCCTCGCTCCCCATCAAACCTCCTCCACATATAGTGCATGGCTTGAATTTGGTCAGGAGCACTCAGAATTAAAAAGATACAGGAAACCGCAACATTTTTGTGCATCATATATATACACAAAAAACATATACTATATAGAAAATGCACTCGGACTGCATAGCAAGCGAAGTAACACAAGAAGTGTGCATGATTCAGCAACAAAGCCAAAAGCAAACAAACAAACAAAAAAAAAAGAATCTGGATGTGCTCTGAAAGATTTAGTTAGGTGTTTGGAATATTTACATATGGTTGTTTTATTTTGTATTTTAGATTTTATTTTGTTTTATTTTATTTTTTTTATCTTGTAAGTATATCGAATCAAGGGGATTTTATGACGTTGCGTCGGGGCCGGGGGGGGGGCAGGGTGTTTTTGATTGACACGAGAGACTTCTTTGTCTCCTTTTCTGTGTTTTTGTATTATATATACATATATAAATACATACACAGTTTATATATTTCTTTGCATTATGTAATATATACATGTGTGTGTGTATATATATATATAAATATGTGTGTGCTTGTGCGTGTATATGGATAAAAGCTCCGCCTCTAGATTACGCCTATCAGATACGATGGGTTCCGGGGCGGAGCCTCCGCATGCCGAGTTAAAGATCGCATACTGTACGTGTGTTCCTCGCCCACTGTAGAACTGTAGACCGTATTCTGATTCCAAGTTTAGCGCTCATGCTCTCTTTTCTCCGTTAGTATCGCTAGTCCTCAGGTTTCTTGGTTTATTAGTCACATAATGAATTCCGTCCAAAAAAAAAAAAAAAAAAGCAGGTTTTTTTGTTTTTTTTTGTTTTGTTTTTAGTTTGAATGAAACAATCTATCGAATGCTAGACTTTGACGTTCAGTTGCAGCTGAACACGAATACAGGAGCACGGTTAGCCGAGACGTCACGTGACTCAGTGTTTCTTAAATGAAAGCTCGTAGGCAGACGGACGCGACGGCGATTGTTCAGAGCGGTGAACCAAGCAGCTGAGCATTTGCTGTTTTCCGTGTTAAATCGTCAGTGCTGTGCAGGTGTCGTCGTAACCACTACCGGAACGTTTAATTATTTTTTTATTTATTTTTTTTCGTCCCTCTTTCCTGTTTTAACATCATCTTAAATGGAAAAAAGGGTATATTTTTAATCTAGATGTCTTAAACAAACAAATGTAACGACGTAAAAATGTGTAAATACAGTACAGCACGGATGCTCCTTGCCAAATTCTGGCTTGTATGTTTTGTTTTTATAATTTGTCGTCTTACACACACACACACACACACACACACACACACACACACACACACACACACACACACACACATATATACAATTCTACATTGTGCGTGTTTTATGGTTTCTGTATATGTACATATGCTGACCTGAGAACTGTTACCAAGCAAAAATGAAATCATGATAACACACAAAAAAAATTAAAAAATTAATATACAGTATATATATCAATATCAACTCTCAAATGTTGGAAAAAAAGACAGGAAAAAAAATCAGGGCAAATCTGAACTGAACTGTTTGTTGGAAACTGTAGATGCTTTCTCCAGCTATATAGTTCAATCTTCTCTGTACAGTAGGTGCCAGCTATATTATTGTAATGATACGTAGTAACTGTATAGTGTATCTAGAGTTTGGAGTGCCTTTGCTTCCATTCACCCCTTTCTTCACCTTTACTCACACAGTACTGTAACTCTCTCGGTGACACTCGGCACGTGTGCCGTTGGTCGGTCGGTCGGTCGGTCGGTCGGTGTTCAAGCTCTTCTGGCCTACCTCTTTATTTACATCATTAACCCCTGTCAGTCATAACCGCTCGTAATATTTTTAACGTGATACAGTCAGGGGACGCGAAGGCACGAGAGCTGAGCAGGATACACAGTTTATGGTTTTAACGGTCCTAAGAGAAACATGTAAATGGTCAAATCATTAAACCGCATGCAAATACTGAGGCCGTAACGAAAGTAATGCAAAAGTGAGTTTGAGTTTGAGTAACACTTCCTCTAAATCAGGATCCATGAACCCCCATGTGGGTGCAGGCTTTCATTCCAACCAAAAAGATACACCTGATAATCTGTCGAAAGCCAAAAATGACTAAACAGCCACAGCTCGAGTTTGACATCCCTGATAAAGGTACTACTCAATACAAGCGATACGACGTCATGCGCCATCGTCGAACCCAACTCTCGAATCCTCGATAAAAATCCCCTTGATCACAGCCGACACTCTCCCGCTGCGTGGTGCGTCTCCAGTGCCGCTTTCTTTAACCTAAACTTCCTTTAAACTTCATCGTGCACGTTGCTCTCGATAGCGGCGTCATCTCCGTAACCGTTCGCCATAAAAACAGCCTGCGCCCCTCCTTCATCAAGAAGCATTATTATTATTATTATTATTATTATTATTATTATTATTATTAGAGACCTTACTCTACCAGCATGTGCAATTTGACCAATCTGTGTCAGTTAATGTAAAAGTTATGCCTACTATTACAGATCCAGTATTTATGTACATCGATTTTATCTTAATTGTGCGCATTTTTTTAAAAATTAGATCTTAAAAAGTTGAATAGTTTTAGTTTAGTTGCACTAATTTAACAGGACGTGTGGCGTTCCCACCGATCTGATATTAAGCATAAAAGCACCAGGACGTCCCCTGATTGTGTCACGTCACTCGTCTGTTTATTAGGAAATACAATCTGAACCCGTTCAGCAGTTCATTACATTCTAATCATTACTAGACTTATTAGGGATGTTGTTCAGTCAACAACACTCTGATTCTTATCCGATCGATGGAGCGAAATTAAGCAAAATATAAAATATGAGGTGTTTGCTATTTAAGTATATTTATTCTATTTTGAAAGAACTGTTGTATAAAAGCGATATCGCACTCGCAGTTGTTTGCTGGTGTACCGAATCCCACGCCGATATTCACTATAATAGCACTCTTGCTCGTGCAATATTGCTTAATTAACACCTGGACTATGATGGGGATTTTTTTTTCTTTTTTTTTTTTCTTTTGTCCTTTTATTTTTTTCCCGGCCAGTATTTTTTAGAGATCTGATGATGTCTTAATTTACGTATAGATGTGTCCGGCGTGTATGTGCGTATATGTGCACGTTTTCTCAACCCCAGGTCGTAGTGTCACCCCTACAGGCAATAACTCCTCAGCGCACACATTTGTGTTTAGCCGACCGACAGCAGCATTCGAAGGGCGTCACGTAGCACCCACAATCCTCCACTCCTCCAGCTCCCCTCCTCTGTAAAGCTCGCTTTGTAAATTTTTTGCATTCGTAGACGTATTACTTTCCACCAACCGTGTGACCACTTCTTGTGAGGTAAACCTTAAATAAGAGTAAAGACAGGTATAAAAATGGAAAAGCCAAAAAATAATAACGTTAGGTATATTCAGACCTTTACATCGCATTACATACATCAAGAAAAAAAAGGTGTCTCGGTTTAAAGTGAAAATAAAGGAAAAAAATATCCAACCTGTATAACATTACTACTACTTGAATGCTTCTGTTTGTGACTGATTTTTTATTATGATTATTATTATTATTATTATTTTAATTTTAAGTATATACATCTTTATTTCTGTGAAGGTATGCTAAATGTCTTTTTCTTTGTAAATAATGTCCGTTTTTGTTCCTCGGTGTGACTCGGATTCAGAGAATAGTTACCTGGTACTGTAATTTGCATTAAATAAACAGTAGGATAGCTTGGAAATGAACATCACACTGTCTGTCTTGTTTCTGTCCTTTATTGTGTAACATAATGAAAGCAGAGGTGTAAGTCCAAAATGACTCCTAAACCCTGCGGGACTTCCATGTGCATTATAAAGGTGAGTAGTCCTGAAGGGGGAGGCATTCAGGACACAAATGTGTTTTACATAACTGGTGCGGTTGGGCAGCATGTTTAAATAATAGATAATCATATTGATCATTGTAAACTACAAGTATGTCAACAGTGTGCTTTCATTCTCCTTGTCTGATAAACAGGCAAACCCACAGACAACTGCTCCACGGGTTCCAGTCAGGCAGGCCCGCGGTCGCCCTCACGTGCAGTTGCTAGGCAACGCCGCCATGATGGCAATCAGGGGGACGCATGACACCTGGATGCATGTCTATATAGGCCCCCAACTCAAAGCAATAGACGTGTGGACATTTAGGTAGCACCAGGTCTAGGAGCATGGCGCCGGTCTAGAGAAAAGAGTGAAAAGAGAAAAGTGAAAACTTAAAAGTGAAAAGAGAAAACTTTAAAGAAAAAGGTGAAAAGATAGAACTGAAAAGAAACAAGAGAAAAGTGAAAAGAAATACAGAAAATTGAAAAGAAAAAAAGAGAAAAGTGAAAAGAAAAAGAGAAAACTAAAGGACAATAAAGACGGATTAACCCTGTCTGGAGGGGACAGGAGACTTCTTTGTTGTATATGTTTGTTTGTCCCACGCGCTATCCCGCCACATCATAACATTTGATAACACAGAGCCATGGTTTCTCCTCCAACCATTGCCCATGTTGTTCTCTGAGGAATCTGGGGAATACCATGCATTGTATAAAATGTTCACGAAATGACTAATTGTCACATGATCTGTCAGTATAAACGCACCTTTTCTGAAAGGCCCCAGAGGCTGCAACTCAACTAAGCAAGAGGCATCACACCATGAAGCTCTCCAAACTAGTCAGGGACAAAGTTGTTGAGAAGTACAAGTCAGGGTTGGGTTATACAAAAATATCCAAATGTTTGATGATCTCCTAGAGAACCATCAAATCCACCATGTTCAAATGGAAAGAACATGGTACCACAACAAACCTGCCAAGAGAGGTGCCAAGGGGGCGACTCCCCAAGTGTATGGAGGAAGGTGCTCTGGTCAGATGAGACTGAAATTGAACTTTTTGGCCACAGAGGAAAACGCCATGTCTGACACAAACCCAACACATCCCATCACTCCAAGAACACCATCCCTACAGTGAAACATGGTGGTGGCAGCATCAGGCTGTGGGGATGTTTTTCAGCAGCAGGGACTGGGAAACTGATCCGAGTCGAGGGGGAAAAGGATGGTGGTATGACGGTTATGATCTGGGGTTGCTTCGGTCAGGTCTAGACTCAGCAAGGTTATGTGGCAATAAAATAACGTCAACTGACGACCAGAATGTACTGAATGCGCATGTTATCCACCCATATGTCCTTTTCGTTTTCCCTGATGGCACGGCTATATCCAGGACTCAAATTGTGAGAGTGGTTCTGCGAGCACGAGGAATCATCTTCACACACGGACCGGCCATCACAAGTTCCTTTTAGTCTTGTTCAGCCCTTTTTACTTACACTATGTGTAACAGCTTGCATCTGACACGTGATTTTGTACGCTCAGTGCCAAGTGCTCAGAAATAACAAGTTCTGTTTGCCACATGTCCTAATCTTTTTTCTTAATTTTCTTAATTCCCCTTTCTTCTATGCAGGACACTGATACTGTGCTTAGTCGTCTTTTTTTTTTTAAAGTAAATTAATATTTCTGTTTACAAAATGTCATGTCTGTAGAATCAACAACGCACGACCACATCTGCTGAAATGAACATTAAAAATGATAATAAATTTAAGGAGGTATAAAGACATACAATACGAGTTACAATACATTTGCTGGGTTTATGCAACCTTTATTTAAAAATCCCAGACATCAATGAACAACACGTTAACTTTAAACATCCCATTTATTTTCCTGAGTTACAACATCTGTACAAGTATTCAGCCCGAAACAGACCTGAGAGGTTTGACTGATCATTGATCGTTCGTTGATTTGTGTAAACCGTTTGTTTGCTTTATTAACACCTGTACATCTACATTTCAAGGATTACCGCACACACTGAAAAATATAATTTCATTCATTTATTATTTTTTTTAGCGTCACACATTCACTTTGTCACATCAGCAAATATACGGCTGTTTAAGCCTCGTGACCCGACCGAGCAGCAGACCGAGTTCGAGCTGGTCTTCTGAGCTTTAACTGGCTGTAACTTTTTTTTTTTTTTACATTAAAATTTTTTTTACACCCATAAACTACAGGACTGTGTGAAAAACATCCCTGTGCTGGTGGTCATGTTTACACCCAAGTACTTTTAGAATCCATGTGGCCAAACGTGCCATTTCCTCCCTGATTGGCACACGTCTGCCATGTTAACCCATAAAACGCCAGCATCAATATAAGCCATGTTAGCATTTACCAATGCCCCCCCCACCCCCACCCCCCCCCACACATACACCATCCCCTGGTGTAGTGTCTTTCACTGAGGTACATGAGATCCCACAAAAGACAACTTTCCTGTAGCATCACACCTCTTCTCTTATCGTCATAAAAATATTCCAACACACACATCTCACGTAACACATGAAGCCTTTTTAGTCGATACGTCTGTCTTCTGTAAATCTCACACAGACTTTTTTTTTCTTTTTTTTCTCTTGTTTTTGTTTTGAATCTGAATTGTCATTGTTCATATGATTGTGAATGTTCTTTCCACAGACATCATGCTTGCAGCTTTAAGGTTTATACACAGTGATGGACACGTACACACACACACAAATAAAAAACTAAATAATTTAAAGCACTGTAAAGTAAAGCCTGATCAAAGCTTTGGAATAAAACTTCAAACACATCACAAATATACTGCTGAACCCAAATGGCACCGGACTTATCTACACATTACTGTCTGCATTTATTGTTATTATTATAATTATAATATATATATATATATATATATTATAATATATTATTATTATTATTATTATTATTACAGATTATCAATTTCAGTGCCATAAGGTGACATGAATTATTGTAGATCATCTAGAGGTAATTGCCCGTGTGTCATGCATGTGTCATGACTTTGCATTGATGTGTTATTCCAGGAAACTGAAAACTCTAAGCTCCCCTGACAAGAAAGCAGTCGCACGTTCTGTTTTCTTTTCCTAATACTTCTTTACGCCTCCACTGACCTGACAGGTAAGGATGATTGTATTCTTGTATTCCTGGTAAACGTTAAACCACAGACTGGGATACAACTGACCTACAGCAAGGGCTTCTCAAACTAACTGCAGAATAAATAATATATATATATAAATATATTACACTATGTATATATATTATATACTGTACTGATGTGTGTTTATATAAAAAAAATGTTTATAACTTGAATACATTTAATAATTTTCCAGTTAATTCACGTGATTTATTCCTGAACATTAGATAGAAATGTATTTATTTATAAGTTTGTGCACTCCCTCTCTCATCGGCTATAGGGATTTATCCTGTATACAGGCTCACGGGGGCCTAGAGCCTATCCCAGGAGACGTAGGGCATGAGGAGGGGCACTCACTAATCTGCATGGTAGAGGAAACCCACCAAGCACGGGGAGAACACTCCATACACACAGACACATTAGGTCAGTGTGTGCATCCCCGAGTCTCTCCCTTACAAAAGGCCAGGCTTCGATTTTCCACAGAGGAGCCACAGTCAGCGCACTCTCAGTGCCGGTTCCAAGCCCAGGTGAAAAGCGCTCATCACCGTCCTGTGCTTGAAGTCTTCTGTAAATGTCAACCGGATTTACACCTTTATGTACGAGTAACGTCAGCAGAAGATTGGCAGTGCAGTGCTGAATGATAATTAATGATTCAGTTACTTGTCACTTGTCACATGATTTATGATGATCGCTTATCCCAGTTAGGAAGCTGTTATCAGAGCGCAGGATACAGACGGGGCCCGGCGCAAATGGAGTTAAGGGCCTTGCTTAAGGCTTAAGGGCTCAACAATGACAGCTTGGAGATGCTGGGGTTCGAACCCCCAACCTTCCGATCAGCCTTCCTTCACCCTAGGTAGCTCAGAGGTTAAGACATCTACATCTTATCCAGAGAAACTCACATTTTTTTTATTTTATCTCATTATACATCTGAGCAGTTGAGGGTTAAGGGCCTTGCTCAAGGGCCCACCAGTGGCAACTTGGCGGTTGTGGGGTCTGAACCGTAGTCAAATGCCTTGACCACTGAGCTACTCCTGAAAGACGTTAGACATTAGTGATTAGAAGCTTCCAGGTTTAAGGGCCCTCGAGCAAGGCCCTTCACCCTCAACTGCTCAGATGTATAAAGAGATATCAGTGTAAATCACTCTGGATGAGGGCGTCTGCAAAATGCTGTACTGTACCTATATTGTATCTACTCAGTCAAGTCCGACGAAAAGTCTGAGTCAAACTGTGCAGAGTTTTGGTGTTCAGGCTGGATAAAGATGTTTGGGTTCGTTCTGGGAGCAGCTCATGGACAGGAGGAGGTCAATTGGGTCCAGTGTTCGCTGTCTCTATCATACACGGCTCTGGTGGAATTTCTCCCTGCGCTCTGGCTGAGGTTAAGTGCAGAAGAGATCACAATCGTACAAGGCCGATAATGCACACAGGCTTAGCAATAAGAAGTAACTCAACATTGAAGCAACAGCTTCCTTTCCTTCAAAAAAAAATAAATAATAAAAACTCCCTAATTTCCTGCAGTCTTCTTCCGTCTTCAAAAACAAAAAAAAATGTTTTTTTAACTAATCAGTTTTGACAACGTGGACATACATGTTCGCACATGGCGTGTGTTAGTGTTTCGATCCCTGGCCTGACTTTGAGCTCTGCTTTCTCCCAGACGGTGATACAGTGTGTAGAATTGGTGTCCATCGCATTCCGGCTCAGACGTTCACACATAACCACAAAGGTCTGTCCAGACTTAAAATCACATTTCATTTGATACGTTCTCATTACACCGGGCGTAGATCTCAGATAACATGTTCATCATGAACATACTAAAACTGAAGTTTTTAGCCATCTCACTTGTGGAACGCTACAGAAGCACTCGCACGACAGGCGCACAGAAATCGTCCGCGTGTTCCGAAAGACGTCCGCGGAAACGGTCATGTGCCGCTCGGCCGTGAGGGTTTCGGTTCTCTCGCTGCTGTCTGATCTAATGATGTCACCTCTGGTCAACACTGTCTGCTCACGATCTCCAGCACCAGGGGAGACATTTCGGGCTGGATGTCCTGAATCTGCAGCACCTGTTTGGTGTGTTCCTCGTTCATAGTCCTCATTTCGGTTAGGCAAGCCATGATTTTTGGGAAAAGCAATCTGGCAGAGGGAAGCAAGGGTCAAAGGTCAGAAGAAGATGCTTAGTGTTCGTAAAGTGTGAATGCATGACTATAAAAATTGAGTGTGATGAATTTCAGGATTTGAGTAAAAAAGAGATTAGTGTTTTTGCTATGACATCATCATCTCTTACTGTTTCTCCGGGCCGCTCCGCCTCACGCTGATGTAGCTCTTTAGTGTGAGAGCTAATATCTCCTGAAGCTCATCGATCTCTCTGTGCTGCGTCACACCCGGCCGGTCTGAAGACACACGCGCAAAAAAAAAAAAAGCACACGGTGAAGCCTTAAAAGCCTGGGCAGTTTGAACATTTTTTGCTGAGTAGATGATTTTTATTTCCATTCCAAGACAAAAAGGAGTAGAGTATATGCGTAGTGTAAGCCCTTGGTATGCCTTTATTTTTATTGTTTATAAGGCTTATCATGTACAGGCTTATGGGGGGCTGGAACACAGGGTGCCAATCCATGCACACACACATACACCGGACAATTTGGGAACACCAGTTAACCTAATGTGCATGTCTTTGGACTGTGGAAGGAAACCGGAATACCTGGAGGAAACCCACCAAGCACGGGGAGAACATGCAAAACTCCATGCACACAGAGACGAGGTGGGAATCGAGTCCTCGACCCTGGAGGTGCGAGGCCACAGTGCTACCCTGAAACTAACATTAGCATGATATTTTACTCAGGTGACCAGATAGATTGATGATCTAAAATGTGGTGGTGGTGGCACTAAAACATTGGCCTGATGATTCCAATTCATCTGTACAATGGTTAAAGTTGACCTTGATGTAACTGAAGTCAGCATAGTGTGTGTAACTGTGTGTGTGTGTGTGTGTGTGTGTGTGTGTGTGTGTGTGTACTGTACCTGGTGAGAAGAGTGAAATTGCCTGCATCAGGACATACTCTTCCTCGTGTAAGCCCAGCCGGCGCAGTCTGTAATGGAACGTCATCAGAGGGTCCAGCAGGTGGCGCTGAAAACCAGCTGTTTGAGATGCAACAGAGAGAGAAAAGTAGACAGAGTACAGATAATACTGTACTGTACAGTAAAGTCATGACCTATGACCTGTACATTTATCTACTGCTTATAAAAATAACTCAGAATGACACGCTGTGTATTGCAGATTCAATACAAGACTTAAACATAGTTAGCACTGGTACTGAGCCTTCTTCATACTGGGATATTTTGAAGAAAATAGATTTCTCTGAAATCTCAAGTTCTCGCCTGGCCACTAAACCAACCAAGATCTACTACCAAACCCATAGGAACTCATTACAAAACCCTGGTGACCACTTTCAAATTTCTACCTAATGTGGTCACACAGGCGGTGCGGTGGCTAAGTGGTTAGCTCTGTCGTCTCGCACCTCCAGGGTCCGGGTTCGATTCACGCCTTGGGCTCGATGTGCACATTCTCCCTGCGCGCTGTGGGTTTCCTCTGTGCACTCCGGTTTCCTCCCACCGCCCAAAGACATGCAGATTAGGCTGATCGGCGTCCCCGAATTGCCCGTAGTGTGTGAGTGTGTATGCATGTATTAGTATCAGGGTGATATTGACTGGCTGAAATGCTGGAACATCAGATTTTCTTTCCAGTGGCTAAACTTTGAGTATTAACCAACAACAATACGCATTTTATATTAGACTATCTTCTTTAAAAATGTAACCGATTTGTTTGGATTTTGAAATATCACTTTTCAAACTGAAGTATAAATATAATATAAATCAATTCTAAAAAAAAAAAAAAAAACAGGCGAGTATAAACATTTTCAGTTCTAAAAGTAAGTTTCTTTTCCAAGTCTAATTCTAATGTCTGCTGTGAAACTCCCAGACTCGATGTGACCGAGCAGCAGGAGATTGCTGACAGTCAGCTGGTGAGCGGAACACTCAGAGTTAGCGGTACACTCAGAGTTAGCGGTACACTCAGAGTTAGCGGTACACTCAGAGTTAGCGGTACACTCTGAGCTGAAATACTGCTATTTATTGCTCGGTATCTGACGTTATTAGACTTTCTAAGCTAACCCGCGGACGCACTGATCATCCGTCCAGAAGAAAATCGACGCCTGACCGAGTCTTCGTATCAGCTCACCTCCGCCTCGCGGCTAATCTGAGCATGACCCGGCACAGAGCGGAGGTTATGCGCTACAGTGGAATGACGTCTTTCTGCACATGGCCTTTATTACCGGCTTAGATGTTCCGCAGGTGAGATTCAGCCTCTCTCAGCCAGAGATTTAGCTTTCTGTGTCACGATCCGTGCCTTCCTGTTCTCCATCATTACCGCGTAATACCGCCCGCTGGTCTCCTCCACATGGCTGAAGCTTGTTAGCGTGCCCTTTCCTTCTCGGCCTTGTTAGCGGCGGTGAGGCGATTCTGACACTTTGTCCTGAGGAGTTAATAATGCTTGGTGGCAAACTGGCTAAAGACTGAGATCTATCAATAGCATGAGAGTGAAACTGTTAGCGTGACGCGGTAGCGTAGCATTTCGTCAGGATAGTGAGATGCGAACGAAGCAGGAGAAAAATAAATGTCTGCACACATGACAATTCTCGAATATTACATATGTAATATGTTTAGTGATACTAAAAACACTAATCATTGAAAATTATGACGGCTGTCTCTGAAGGAAATTTGTCTCTTTTGGTTCGTTCTTTGGCTGCTAACACTCAACCATCGAGCCGCATTAATCAGTGACTGACCGTAGATGTCCGTGTTCAGATGGCCCTTAAAACAAAATCACATTCTTGGTCTAAGTTAAGTCTAATCTCTAGTATATGAGCACAATAAGCAATTTTACACACTGCCTGACCACAAAAAAAAAAGTCACTATTTCAGAAGAGTCAAATTATTGAGCTGCATCAAGCAAAGAAAACAACTAAGGAAGTTTGCAATGACTGGAACTGGGTTGACACTGGAAAGATCAGTAACAATCAGAGCTATGTTTACTAGTGAAAGTAAGAGCATTTCCATCAAAGTGATTAAGACTAAACAGCTGGGTGTTCATAAGGAAACCACTTGTAGTGAAACTAATCCGAAACCAAGCTTCAGTTTTCTACAAGCATAAAGACTGTAAAAATAAATAAAAATACAACAGCCCTTACAAGCAGCGCAACATACCCCTAACATTTCTTCTATTGAGCTGAAGCCCAACCCCAACAGTTTTTACTTGGTAGTCTGGATTTCATCCAACGGTCCAATTTCAATGAATTAAAATGAAATTTTGCTGTAATGGTGCCATTTCAAGTCCCCAAATAGATCCTTAAAAGGCTGAGAGCGTTGACTTGTATCTAGCGGGCTGCCAAGACTCACCGCGGTGGGCATCGTTCATGCAGTACTTCAGCGAGCCGCATTCCCAAATGCCCGTCTTTTCGTTAAACAGCATGTTGAAGCGCATTTGGACGATCTCGAATGCACACCCTTTCAGCAGTGCGATCTGATCCTCCATTGATAGAGCTCTGAAAACACACACACACACACACACACACACACACACACACACACACACACACACACACACACATACACACACACACACACACATACACACATACACACATACACACACAGTTCCATTTATTGGAGGAAAATACAAAATTGGAAATCAAAGCATTTACACAGATGATCAGATAAAGAAGCTCTGCCCCATGAAGAACAGAATGGCATGTGGCAGCCCGTTCACAGATTAGGGTTGCACATTATACACACTTACTGTACGTCGTATGTCTAGTATACAGTATGAGCACAATAAGCAATTTTATACACTGCCTGACCAAAAAAGCACTATTTCAGAAAAGTCACATTATTGAGCTGCATCAAGCAAAGAAAACAACTACGGAAGTTTGCAATTAACACAGATGCTTTAACAATCCAAAATCGATTATTCATTTATAATTAATAATGCACACATTCATTATCATTTTTATAATTATTCAAACAGTTCTAGTAGCACGATCCCAACAAACTTCACTCACTCACTCATCATCTATACCGCTTAATCCTGTATTCAGGGTCACAGGGGGCCTGGAGCCTAACCCAGGAGACTTGGGGCACATGGCAGGGTACATCCTGGACAGGGTGCCAATCCATCGCAGGGCACAGACACGCACACATACACTCACTCATTCACACACTACGGGCAATTTGGGGACACCAATTAACATAATTTGCATGTCTTTGGACTGTGGGAGGAAACCGGAGCACCCGGAGGAAACCCACCAAGCACGGGGAGAACATGCAAACTCCATGCACACAGAGACGGGAATCGAGCCTGGCCGGGGATCGAACCCGGACCCTGGCGGTGCAAGGCGACAGTGCTAACCACTACACCACAAACAAACTTAATAAATAAATAAAAATAAACATTCTCAAGTTATTACATTTTAATTCTTAAATATAGTTAATCAATCAATTATTAATTGCATCTGCTAATAAACTCTACAAGAGGTGTTCAGTTCAATCCCAGAGGGAAATTGCTTTTTTTTTTTTTTTATTTTTTTTGCAATAAGTCAAACTGGGAAATTTCTTATGAATGAAGACGATTGACATTGACAGAGTAAAACTTTTTAATGGGGCAAGCTTTTTAAAGAAGGCCGGACACCCGGGAACGCTGCCAGATGAGACGGCTCGGAGTTCACCGCAGGTCATGTACTGTATACACATCAGCAAGTGCAACACCTGGCCCCGAAACGCTTGGCTGAGCGCGTTAGTCTTAGCAAGGGATTATGGAGACAACTAAAGCGTTGCGTACCTGAAGGCTTTGATGAGCTTGGCGTAGCTGATGACCTTCTGGATCATGTAGGTGCTGAGGTCTGTGATGTGAGGAAGGCTGGTGAACTTGAGTTTACTGTTTTCCTCTTCTTTAGTCTGGAGCACCCGGGCAAAATAGGAGCCATTCTTGATGGCCTCCTCTACCTCCTTCCTTCTCACAGCCTCAGGAGAAAGCTGTTGGCTGACTGACGGCTCCTGGGAGTACCCAGCATCACGGTCCAGCGGCTGTGGACCACACACACACACACACACACACACACACACACATGACCTTAGCATAGCTATTTGTGTGCAACTATTTCTTGTATGTTACCTCACTCACTCACTCACTCACTCACCGCTTTATCCAGGGTCTCGAAGGGGCCTGGAGCCCATCCCAGGAGACTTAGGGCATGAGACGGGGTACACCGGACAGGGTGCCAATATATCACAGGGCACACTACGGGAACTTGGGAATGCCAGTTAGCCTAATCTGCATATCTTTGGACTGTTGGAGGAAACCGGGGAACCTGGAGGAAACCCACCAAGCACAGGGAGAACGTGCAAACTCCATGCACACGGGGACGGGAATCGAACCCGGACCCTGGCAGTGCAAGGCGACAGTGCTAACCACTACTCCACTACACAACCTTTTTTTAATTATTTCTACATGAAGCCATACTGTGTATAAAAAAGGTTTTGTAGAAAACTGTGAATCACAAAAAAGACTTGAGCTGGTTTTTCACAGACTGAGTCACAAAGGCCGTTTTATTTCCTTTCTTTATTAAGCTGAAAAGCAGAAACTGGGCTGTAAAAGAAAAGAAGTCAAAGCAGCCGCAGTACTGTATCTGTATTCAGCCCACAATATAGTTTGAAAATATAAATCCTTTGGTCTTTTAAATGATGGCTGAAACACACTATACAGTATATAAACACTGAATGGCTCTTTTTAGTTGATTATGGGAAGCACAATTTCTCATTTTACTTAAAAGCCTTTTTCTGGTCTAAAAGAAAAAAAAAAAAAGGTCACCACGTGGATTCACAAAATCACCCAGGTAAGAAGCTTCCACTGGATAATTACAGCGGTGATTAGTCTGGCTCAGCTGAACGCTCCAGACCAGCAAACTACCTGCTGATGATCAGTTACTCCAGGGCTGATGATAAGCACCTGGCTTGTACCACCTGGCTGCAGCTTACCCTCTTAAATCCTGTGGAAGCAGTAAGGGGGTATTTAATATTGTCCACCTGGTTTTTCTTCTTCTTTTTTTCTTTTTGGCTTCATTTTTGTTAAGTAAAAAAAGGCACGGTGAAGAAAGTTATACTGTATGCTGTTCATCTGAGTTTGCTTTCGCCTAATAATAAGACCCGATGATTTTTATGATGTGATTTAATCTATACACTTTAACGCATTACTATTTTTTTATGCAAATTAATGATATGGCCAATTTTGATCCTAATGGCTTCCCATAACTGGTGTGCTGAACGGCAAGTTTTATTATAAAAAGATTTTAGATTGAAGTTTACATCAAACCATCAAACAAAAGTGTCCTTGACCTACCTTCAAGGGGAATCATTTTTATAAGAATATATTAAACATAACCTGTGGCAGAGGTGGCTCAGGTGGCCAAGGCTCTAAGTTGTTGTATTGATGCTTTTATTTATTTATTTTTTTATGATGCACATTCACCATGTGTTTAAGGTGGAGGCATGGTGGCTTAGTGGTTCGTACCGTCCCCTTGCACCTCCAGTGTCTGGGTTCGATTCCCGGCCAGATTCAATTCGCGTCTCTGTGCTTTGTGGGTTTCTAATGTGGGGACTAATTGCCCATAGTGTGTCAGTGAGCGTGTGTGTGTGTCCTGCGATGGATGGATTGGCAGCCTGTCCAGGCTGTACCCCACCTCGTGCCCTAAGTCTCCTGCGATAGGCTCCAGGCCCCATGTGACCCTGTATACAGGATTAATCGGTATCGGCAAGAAAAAAAATGAGAACGAGAGCAAAATACTGACCCGGAACTGCCTGAAGTCAGAGAAGGTCATGTCGAAGGTTTTCGTATGAGCCGTGAGCAGCTCCTGAATGATGGCTTCTTGTTTTGGCGTGAGCACAGCAGGGTCCTCGGACATCCGTTTCTTCCGAATAAGCATCCTCCGTTTCTCCACAGCCTCATCTGACATGATCACTGATGCGCGCACACACACACACACACACACACACACACACACACACACACACACACACACACACACACACACACACACAAGCTCATATACATCTCCAGAAATGGCAACAATGTGGTGTTTCAAACAGTTTCCATTGACTTTGACTTTTAAATACTATGCCGGAGAAAAACATGGTGACCGAGCTCAAAGAATATCAGCCTCACACACAGCTCTATGTGTGCGTATGTGTGTGTGTGTGTGTTGATGTAGGTGTCGGAGAGTGAGAAATTGCAGCTCAGGGAGGAATGTGACATGTACAAGGATATGAAATAACATTAGAAAAGAAATCAGGAAATCTACTCAGCGGTAGGAAAGTTGTTCGACTCACACTCCTTCAGCATGCCGATTGAGAGGCACTTCTTTAGGCGGCAGGACTGGCACTGACGTCGGTTACTCTTGGTGATGACGCAGTTGTTCTTGAAGGCACAGCGGAAATTAGGTGTACCTTTCATGGCCCGTCTGTGACAGAGCAACATACAGAGAGGGGAGAATCAGTGGAGATTACAAAATACTAACACCAACAACACCACATAGACCATAACACTATAAACAATACAGTTTTGTGTCATCTTATATTTTGTGTTCTTTAAATTTGTAGTCGATTTATGAACTGAAATAAATGAAACGGAATGACCATACAATTAAAACATAGTCAGGACGAGCTCCTGCGTCAGCAGATTGCGTTGTCATTCAGCCCCGCTTGTGTTTTTGCGTTATCATAAGAATGAAATGCAGTAGGCTGTTATGGTCATCATAATTTTCTTTAATAAATAATAAATAATGACCCCTGTTGCGCTGTACCACCGCTGGCAAAACCTTATGAAATACAAGTGAAACATTAAGCAAATTTACGGTCATAGTACTAAATATAGGCGTTTCTTGTTTGCATTGAATTTAAGCAAAGTAAATGTATAGCTTTTTAGAAAACGTTTAGAAATTCTTTTCGAGATGAGCTTAAAGCTTAAATCTCCTGAAATCGGTGGGGCATTTTTTTCTACACAGACACTATCTTTAATAACCGATGGAGGTTTTGAACTGTACACACACGCATTCTCGTCTAAACAACTCTTAAAACTACACTTGTGACACAATAACAGTAATATTTCAAACATTTTGCAGGCTGCCGTTTGGAGAAACCAGAAAATAAAGAATAAACCAGTTGTTCTATATTTCTATATTATTTAAGTTTGATGTCTTTGAATGTATTTTTAATAACAATAAACAGATAGGCTATGTAACAGTTCATTCTTTGTACAAATAAAATTGTCAGCTAGTGAACTTGATCGTCTGTCTAAACATTTAACCAATGCTTTTTTTTTTTTACTCAATATTGTACAGTAAATATCAATAGCTCTGCTTCAGATGTTGGTTGTATAAAATACACAGATGTGGAAATTACTATCACTGTAGTATATCCTCGATACAATATATTATGACTTTTTTATGACTTAATTCTATTTTAAAACTGCTGCGAGGGAAAATGTCACTTTGCTCCACCTGGCGAATTACTTTATAGTAATTTTAGAATATAGAATTTAGAATTATAGAATTTTTTAGTCGATTTTTAATACATTTTGACTTGAGAAACGAGCAAGTCTTGGTTTACGAGTGTCGAGTATCATCTATCACGCATGCGCTCTTGTTTTGATACCGAGCGTCACATGATCACAACTGAGCCAATGATTTTTCTTTCTCTTGCGCTGCGGAATTGTGGATAATCGTCTACCCTGCTGGATCTTAGTGCTCGTCTCTTACTGGTATAATCAACATCTCCCTCTCAGCATATCTCCTATGTGTGTGTGCGCGCGTAACTTGACACCGACATACACACACTCTCTCGTCTTTACACCCTCCTCCCTGGCTTCACACACATATACAGACACACACTCTCTGCTCTACACAGAAAACTCTACTCTGTCACGATTCTTATTAAAGGTAAAGTACTGGTTCATTTATTTTATTTTTTACTTTACAGCAGTGATTCCGTTAGTATGCACTCATGCGAGTGTCATTACAGAGATTTATTTTTTCCCCCCGTTAAAACAGTGTTTCCGTTGTGTGTGTGTTAGTTGTAAAACTTAAAAAGCGAGGTGGGGGGAGGGAGGCAAGGGAAGGGGCTAATTCCACACACACACACACACACACACACACACACACACACACACACACACACACACACACACACACACACACACAAATACACGGCACCTGCTCACACAAACAGAGACACTTATCTGTCTGGATTCATTTTTACTTTGTTTAAAGGTAAAGTGCAGGTTAATTTGTTTTTATTTTTACTTTATATATTGTATTAATTATTTTATGTATTAATTTTTTGGGCTGTGGAACGATAAATTTGAGTTTTCATTATTTCTTATGAGAAAGTTTGATTTGGTTTATGGGTGTTTTGAATATTAGCCCACTTCTGAAACTAATTATGCTCGTAATCCAAGGTTTCACTGTATTTAAGTTTAACAGTTAACAAGTAGTTTTATAGTTGCTTTATCCTTCAACTGTCATTAAGATAGATAGATAGATAGATAGATAGATAGATAGATAGATAGATAGATAGATGTATGGATGGATGGGTGAATGGATGGGTGGTTGGGTGGTTAGATGGATGGATGAATAGATGGATGGATGGGTGAATGAATAGATGGTTAAAGTGACGGATTTATGGATAGATGGGTAACTGGGCGGATGAATAAATTAACTCCATCAACCAACAAAATCTCTTAACTTTCCAACCTAACACTCAGGCTCTGGGGGGAAAACATAAAAATGCTTTTGTGTTATGTTTGTGAACACATTTAACAACTAGGTGTGTTTCTGTGTGAGCTTTTAAAAACATTATCATCAAAATCAATGATATGACTAATGCACACTTATAGACCATTTTGCCTTTCTCTTTGTGGATCAGGTAGATCTGGTGAGAGCTTGAGCACTGTAAACATATTTAACAGTTCCTACAAGCATCACACAAAAAGACATCACTGAGCTGTAATGGTTTTATTTGTGTCCTAGACATACTTAAAAAAGCTGGGTACAAATTTGGCAGGTGGGTTGCAATAAACACACACACACACACACACACACACACACACACACACACACACACACACACACACACACACACATTGCAAAGGTTGCAGTAAAATGACAAACAAACAGAGGGAAAAAAAACTAGCTTCTCCTAGTCCCACTGAAGACATACACAGGTACAGGATGTCCCAGACAGTCTGTATGGCTACAGTGACACAGGGCAGCACAGCTCAGAACGCATCTGCCAGGGACTGTGTAGTCCATAGAGAACAGGAGGACACACATGACACATGGCGGATAAACATTAGATCTGGAACTCGGATACAACCGGCAACCAGCAGAAAAATAAAGCAAAACAGGAAACAACAATCATAAATATACAAAGCATCTCCTTGAAATTATAAGATTCTATCAGATTTTCTTTGAAATTGAGTTATTCACATTTTCTTATTCTGTTACAATGTGTTAACATTACCTAATGTTGTTTGTTTGTTTGCTTGTTTTTTTTCTAATGTATTTCTGAACTGTGGGGGAAAAAAGGCAAAGCTCAGTTTTGCTACATGGAGAGCAAAAACGTTGCAGCCCAATATCTCAAGACCGCTCAGAATGCAGATAGAAGGGAAAGAGATGGCAAAAGATACAGACATAGAAAGCTAAAGAAAAGTGTCAGCCAAACACACACACAGGGTTCGCTCAAGCAGAATTTTATTACATTTATTTGTCCAGAAATGAACAGAAAAAAATACTGCATGGTTGGGTGGATGGATGAGACTGAATTGAATTGGAGAATACCAGAGTGCAGCAGCCAGAGTCCCCACTAGAACAAGAAGCACGTCAGCTGTATCTTATCTACAATACATTGGCTCCCAGTAAAAGGATAGGATAGGAATGGATTGGATTCTATAGGATAGGATAGGATAGGATAGGATAGAATAGGATAGGATTGGAATGGAATGGATTGGATTAGATTCTATAGGATAGGATAGGTTTGGAATGCAATGGATAGGATAGGATAGGAATGGATTGGATTCTATAGGATAGGATAGGATAGGATAGGATAGGATAGGATTGGATAGGATAGGATAGGATTGGAATGGAATGGAATGGAATGGAATGGATTGGATACGATAGGATAGGATAGGATAGGATAGGATAGGAATGGAATGGATTAGATTGGATTCTATAGGATAGGATAGGATAGGATAGGATAGGATTGGAATGGATTGGATTGGATTGGATTCTATAGGATAGGATAGGATAGGATAGGATAGGATTGGAATGGATTGGATTGGATTGGATTCTATAGGATAGGATAGGTTTGGAATGGAATGGATAGGATAGGATAGGAATGAATTGGATTCTATAGGATAGGATAGGATAGGATTTGATAGGATTGGCTAGAATTGGAATGGAATGGATTGGATTCTATAGGATAGGATAGGTTTGGAATGGAATGGATTGGATTGGAATGGAATGGATTGGATTGGATTGGATTGGATTGGATTGGAATGGATAGGATAGGATAGAATTGGAATGGAATGAAATGAAATGGAATGGAATTGGAATGGATTGGACTGATCTACTATCCAAGCAACCTGATCATGTAAAACTACACTTTCAGCCTGGACCTAATCTTTTTTTTTTTTTTTTTTTTTTTTTTACATAATAACAGTCATCAATCAAATAAAACTGTACAGTAATAAAATATCAGTCTACATTTTGCTGGCAGTTAAATTATGACTTGCTGTACATGCCGTGTACATGTCACGCTCGCTTTCAAATTGGAATCCTCCTAGACCTGTGAATGTGTATGACATGCACATGTACTATAGATATCCCCTAAGCACCCCAAGTCCTCCCACAGTGCGAATCACACTTCTATCCTTATAATGAGACCAAAGCACTCAGTCATGGCATCTCATGGATTATATACAGTAGTCACAAGTAACAATGTCTTTACAGGACACTGTACCATTAGAAATCCTCACCCACAGCCATGTACTAAATGTGGCAATTTTATAATCAATTAATTTACAAAATAGAAGGCAACCAAACAAACAAATACAGTAAACAGGGATGCAACTAATAATTCAGTTCATTCTGCTGGACAATACAGTATATAATAGATGCAACCTGTTCCTAGGAAGGACTGTAATTCCATTTGAAAGTTATAGAACAATATTAGAATAATGGTTCATTTCCTCACTTATGACTTCTACACTTCTTATAAACTGTAAAGCAGTGCTGTTTATGTAGGAGCCTTTCCCTTAACTGTTATAGGCATCTGTTTATTCCTGTTAAAGTCATTAACACCTTTTTTTTTTAGGTGTTAATGGTATTTTATTTTTTCACATTCAATATTTCTGGATCCAAAGTCACTCTGACTACCCAAGATGAATTAATACAATTTCTGGCACAATCACAATCAGGAAGCAGAGAGAGAGAGAGAGAGAGAGATTTTTTCTGCTGTACTTTTGATACTTGAAGGTGAGAACTTTTACTCAAGTACACAAGTAAAGGGAGCACTTCTACTTCTACTTGAGAAATCTCTATTTCATTAAAGTACAGGATATGTGTGTACTTTTGGTCACCCAAACGACTTTCGTGACTATCTGCTGGTTTTACCTTATATGAAGGTAAGTCAAAAATGATCCGCACTCATTATATTAAAACTCCAGTTGGTCGCTCTGTCTTATCAGCGCTTTCATTCAATGCTGCTGCGCGTGTGAGCAAAAATGAACGCCTCACTTGTGATTTGCATATAAGAAGAGTGATTTGTTTGTTTTTTTGTGTGTGGTCTGAGGGACTGATGCTCTAAGGAAGGTGAAAGTTTCTTAACGAGAATCATTGTTGATGACGAGACATGGATTCATCACTACGATCAACTCATCGTGCTCATTACAGTGACACGGTTATTGAAGAGCTGAAGCCTAAATTGATCTTACATGACAGGATGCAGATGACAGACAGATGTTCGACTCGCCACTGTAATGCGTTTGAAATGTCGGATTGTACTGTAAACGTGATGGTATACACTTTTGCACTCGACTGCAATATTCGAAAATAATACCTTGTGCACACATCGGGCCGTTTGACCTTTTCTGTCAGCTTTTAAGTCGCAACTGCGTTCGTGTAAAATCGTCTAACAGCGCGAGACATGACATTTCTGACTCTTTATATTTGTAGAATGGTCACAATAGGAATCCCACTTTGAAGCCCTACGAGCGCACAGCTGCTCTCCGCTCTCTTTAGACGGATGTACAGTATTCATTCGAGTGTGTTTGTGTGTGTGCCTACCTGAAGAAACCCTTACAGCCTTCACAGGTCATGGCATTGAAGTGATATCCTGTAGCAGAATCTCCGCACACTTGGCACAGTTTGGGCTCATCGTCGTCCTCCGGCTCCTCCCTGGGGCCCTCTTCCACTCCTGAGTCATCCAGCTCTCTGCCGTCACTGCTCATCCTGAACCCTGACGAACGAACGCGATCTATGAGCGAGAGAGAGAGAGAGAGAGAGAGAGAGAGAGAGAGAGAGAGAGTTCTACTAATTGTTGAACACGATCCAAAAACCAGAGATTTACAGTTAGTGCTCATCAACTTGCAGTCAGAACACTGACTCAGCCTTGTTAAAAGCACTCATCACTTTTACAGTATGTACACCTGAGACAAGGTTAATCAGCTCCCTGAGCACAAACACATTCCAGCAAAGTACAAAAATAGTAGAGCAATCCACTCCTGCAAATGATTTCTTATCAAAATGATGATATTTTTCAGACACCGATACTGAGAAGGACATACTGTATAACAGCATACACAGAAAGTAAAGCATGACTGAACATACCCTGAATGTGTGCTTTCCTTCCAAAGTGCTCCACTTCAAGCCCTTCCCTCCACTGAGCACAATCTAATGTCCACGAGTCAAGCCGAGCCCACTGAGCATCACGCGTTGCCTTGGTAGCCACCTGAGACTAACCATCATCGGCGCTGGCCGAGCCTCCCCCCACCTCGAGTAAAACTACATGACCACAGCCGCGTATTCAATCACACTCGCACTGTCATTGATTAAAGGGTCTTCAGTTCACGTGCTTCACACACAGTCAAAAAAAAAAAAAAAGAAAAAAAAAAAAAGAAGCTTTTCTTCCAGAACGGTTCAAAATTCAAAATTCTTCTTGAGCTCAGGTTAAGTAGAAGCTTCTTGCAGCATACTTCCAGCTAAAGTCTGGAAGAACAGTGCCTGAGTGCTGTCCAGGAAAAATCTGAATGAACATCACTTCGAGAAGTTACATCATGAAAAATGCACAGCAGGAATCAGTGAAGGCTGAATAGTGTAAGAGCATTTTCACACACACGTACACAGACACACACAAACACACACATACACACACAAACACACATACACGCACATGCAATCACACACACACACACACACACACACACACACACACACACACACACACACACACACACAACCACACACATATATACACACTCACAGGATTGCCACTAAACAGCAGTGTGGCCATAGATAAACCACTCGTTAGTAGAGATGGGGGGATAAAAAATGTATTTAGTTATGAATCACGATTGTTTTGTGTGCCAATTCATGTATCGCCACTTTATCGACAAAACTGATTTTTCATTATTTTTAACATTTATAATAGAGATGCTCTGGTCGGTCAGCCAGTGACCAGAATTGGCTGATTTTCAGCTTCATCAGACATGACTGATCACGTTGGACATATCCGATTCTGTGCCGAGTGGTTGAACAGAAGTGGATTTTTATGGCATTACATTAACAAACGTTCAAGCCTGTGATCAGACTTTTTCTTCATATTCTGCAATCGACTCAACCCCGATTGGAGGCAGTAAAACGTCACAATATAAACTGAATCGACACATACAGTACTGTAGGTATGTGATAATATCGAATCGAGTGGTGACTGGCGATTCCCATCCTTGACTGTTAATGAGATTAATTGGAAAAAAGGGCTTCAATATGTTAGACAGCATAAAGATTGCACTTTGGAAATGTGGTCTAAGGAGTCCAGATGGAGCCTATTCCAGAGTGATGTGTGTGTCAGGGTAAGAAGGGAAGCGATGAAGTGATGCACGTCATGCATAGAGCCCACTGTACAAGCCTCTGGAGGCAGTGTTCTGATCTGGTGTTGCTTCAGTTGCTCAGACTCAGCAACATTATGTGGCAATGAAATGAAGTCAGTTGACGAGTGGAATGTACCGAAGTTATCACATCTACTGTATGCATTTTTTCTTTCTTGATGGCACAGGCACATTCCACTCTTTGAATTGTGACACAGCACGAGGAATCATTTTACACAAGAATTAAAGCTGAAGGCAGTTGAACAAAACCTAGTGCATGGTTTGCAGCTTTTTCTTTTCCTGGGCAGTGCATCTGATGATCGTGTACATTTATAATATTTACTTGTACATTTCATTCACTAGATCAATGAAAGTATGTTCCATGCCCGTGTATCTAAAAAGGTCTTTACACTCATTGAAATATTACATGAAAACAATACACAGGATTCAGCATCTAAGGGTCAAGCAGTGACGGCACAGGAAGTAATGCTGCTTGGTTACTTATCAGACCATTAGGGTTTCAAGGTTGAATGTAACAGCGAATTTGAGCTACGCTCTTTTGACTCTGACTTTAATGAGCAGAAGTGTGTGTCTTTAGCCGCGGTGAGTGCCTGGTGCGTACGTTCCTAAAAGATTCATTTAATGCTGTACTTTGTGCTTTTTATATGTATTAAGTTTAATTTTAGTCTTTAAATAAGCAAGTTAACCCATCATGCTCATTATTTGGCTTTTATAGCATTACTGTGATTTTTTTAAGTAGTAGACCATGTTGACCTTATGGATAGAGGTTAGAGTCTGTAGTGATCAGGGCTGAAAAAAAAATTATAGTGCTGGAGAGAAAAAAAATGGTTGTATGGCTTTATGACAACATACACCTGTTTCTGCATAATATACACTGTAATACGTATTCTACATACTGTAATATGTACTTGTGCATGACTACAGTAATATTTTTGTCACATCATCTGACACCACATCTTGCAGATATGTTTGTTGCATCTTAACACAATGAACCCCACACACACACACACACACGCCCAACACCACGGCACGCGTCCTGTTCCTGCTGCTATCTATCATTAGGCTGAAACACTGCAAGAATACAATGTACTGGTGTTGTGTTAAAGCAGAAAAAAGGAATAAAATGACAGTGCAATTTAGAGATAGTGAGCGGGAAGAAAGATGGAGCTCGTTGTGAGAAGCTGAATCGTAGTTTAGGGCAGAGGCATGCAGAGTGATTATTACAGGGTTTTGTGTCCAGGTTCCCTGATGGAATTTCATTTAAGCTAATATAAAAGATAATAAATAAAAGCCCCCCAATTTTTTTATTATTATTCTGATTGCTTCAAAAGGTTTGGATTAATTTTCCATAACAGAAGATTTAAGATTAGCACTTGCATATATAAAGGTTCCCACTCTATTATGTTTCTATAGCAACAACTCTGGCTCCTTATTCACATTCCCGAACTGTTTGTGAGAGCATGTTGAATCATCCTAAATTGAAATTCTCGGCAGTTCTAGGCTGCTCAATTCTATGGCCTCACATGGCTTAATCATCTATGAGTTGGCTAAACAATTTCTGAAGAAAATGCGAGTGGTGCTTGCCGTGGCAAACCATGGGAGGCATGCTGGCAACATGCTAATCAAGCTAGCATCATGTTAGCAACATTCTAATGATGTTGCTGGCAACATACTAAAATAGTTAGCATAACGCTAGCGACATGCTAATCATATTAGCATCGTGCTAGCAACATGCTAATCACGTTAAGAGCAAAATTCCACTATAGTTAGCATAATGCTAGCGGCATGCTAATATTGTTAGCATGATGCTAACAGCATGCTAATGATTTTGCGAATGGCTTATGAGCATCTTGATAAATGTGGAAGACTGATTGGTTGCCTGAGTTAACTGAGCCCGCCCCGTATTATAAATCAATGGGGCAAATTTGGCCACCTCTTGCACCCCAGGAGGACAACTTATACCCTCTTGCGGGGTATGTTCTGACACAGATTGCAAACCTTTACAAATGTGGTAAATTTGAGATTTCTGCGAAAAATCTGTGGTCTGTGCTACAATCCATCAAAGTTGGACTCAATGTTAAGTCTATGGGACATTTTGGGACACCCCTTAGAAAAGTCATAGCACCACATTCCCGAATAAGCCGCATGATCACACACACGTCATTCATGGGTTTACGACAAACGGTGACTAGTTACGCGCCAAACTTTTTTAGGGAAAAAAAAAATAATAATAATAAGCCTGTGAGATAATAATAGTACTAAAACTAAATATTACATATTCATGTAATGCTTGTGATGTGCTTTTGATTAATGCCCTTTCAACTTATGATGCAACAGGAGTCCACAGTTCAGATTGCATCACAGTTTTGGTCAGGGATCATTTTTCAGGTCACCAAAAAAAAAAAAAAAAGTAGAGAAAACAAATATAATTGTGCAATCCCTTTTATTCAATGTAGAACTTAGAGACCGCCTAAAACAAGGAACTACTGCTTTAAATAATAATAAAAAAACTTTTTTTCTTCTAGTTTTTCATTCACAGTTGTTCAATAGTTGGGAGACACAGAGTACATGTGCATATATACATGTGCACAAAGTATGTGTATAGATATGTATGTGTGCATGAGCTACCTTCAAGTAAACTTTAACAAGAATACATTAAACGTAAGATGAGGGTGATGGTTCAGGCGGCTACGGCTTGGCGGCTTGTGGGCTGCCACATCCTATACTATTCAGCCACTGCATGTAGTGCCGGTTCCATTTAAGAGATTTTAATTTAACATTTGTTAAATGTTAATGTTAATATTATAAAACTGCATAATCAGTTTCCTCATATCAGTTTGTCATGCATTTCTTTATTCTTTATTAAGGCAAGTTAATCTGATTTTAATGAATCACAATAGACTATGACTGCGATTAACTAGATTTTTAAAAAATGTAATCGATTCACAGCACTAGTACAAACGCAATTTGTGCCAAAACCTTTTCTTCGCACAAGAACGGACCTAAGTGTAATGTCATACACTCCCTCACTCACTCACTCACTCAACTACTATACCACTTTATCCTGTATTCAGGGTCACAGGGAGCCTGGAGCCAATCCCAGGAGGGTTAGGGCACAAGGCGGGGTACACCCTGGACAGGGTGCCAATCCATCACAGGGCACACACACATACACTCATTTACACGGGCAATTTGGGATCGCCAATTAGGCTAATCTGTACGTCTTTGGACTGTGGGAGGAAACCAGAATACCCGGAGGAAACCCACCCTGGACCCTGGAGGTGCAAGGCGACAGTGCTAACCACTACACCGCCTAAAGTCATACAGTGTCAATAAAATTATATTTATTATATATAAACTTCGATCTGTGGATCTCGCAATTTCCTACAAATTGTCAACTGCTACTATTTCTCTCAAACTCCGTGCAATTTGTTGAGCCCTGCTGCGGTTACGGATCTTTTATAAAAACGTAACCCATTTTCATTCATGTTATTCATCTTAACAACGACCTACATGTATATACTCCCGTTTCGGATTGCTTCTTATAAACATCCTTCTTATTAATATTTAAAACCAGATGGTGCTAAATGTCATGCCATGTCTCAATCTGCATAGCCAGTGCACTTACAGTACAGAACACTACAAGACCCTGAAATCACTTCCTCCTCCCTGTTTACGGCACTACATGGTGACGGAAATATAGAAATTTACCACACTATGTACAGTAGTGCAGTGCATGTCATGCTGAAATACAGTCACGCAGACGTCTCTCCATTATCCAATACCTGATGGTCAGGGTGTATGTGATGTGATGTCCATATTCCTGACTGATCATCTATTAAAACTGTGCCAGTCCTGCATGAATCGCGGTTATATACAGTATTAGGAATTTGCCATATTGTTTAGTGTATGCTCAACAACATTAAACGTCATTATATACTGTTACTTTACAAACTGCAACTGTTATCAACCTGCTTCCCATATAAAAGGGATTATATTGAACAATAATTCACTATGGTGTGGTACCTGTAGCACAGCTTCGGGTCAGCCACATCACACCAGCCCATTATTTTACTATAATAGAGCACTCTGCTGCGTTTTATTTCTTACTCGAACAATTACATCCCTGCAGCTTTTATTCGGAAACGACTCAGATTTTCCCCATCACCCTCCCACTAATGCATGTCATGCTTTTAAAATCAGTCTACTTCAAATAATGGCTCGAAAACATATAGAATTGAACAGCATTACCAATTGTGTACCACCAAGGTGTAGCTGGACTCAAGCTTAAAATCAATCTAAAGACATAAGCAAAATGTCAGCTGTCTTGCATGAATGGCAAGAGCTCCTGAAATCAATGCAGCACACAATCATTATACTACTGTATCCTTTGTGATTAAAAAAGAAATAATAACGTAGGGATTTTATCCTGAGTGAAACACAAATCAAGACTTAATTATGGTCATTAATTATGGTCCCTTATAAAGCAACACAATAACAATGGCATATAATGTTAATTTATTTGAATACATAATATACACATGCAAACTCCATGCACACAGAGATGGGAATCGAGCCTGGCCGGGAATCGAACCCCGACCCTGGAGGTGCAAGGCGACAGTGCTGACCCTGCTAACGTGTGTGTGCGTGTGTGTATTATGTATTCAAATAAATTAACATTATATACCATTGCTATATATATATATATA